>MQUG01003360.1:0-40916 GCA_007213375.1 Steinernema feltiae
CTAAAAAGATTGAATGCAAGCTGAGGCCACACACGAAGCGATTGCGTCAGATGTTGCCGTTCTTATCGCCTATATTAGAGTGAGCGAACTTTACAAAGTTCGAACTTTACAAACTTTACAAAGTTACACTTTGATTCGAATTTTCAGCGAGTCCTGACACGAAGTCAAAGAGGATACATTTCGAAGAGGAAATCGGAATTGTTTCGCCGTTTTCTGGGGTGATCTGAAGTCTTCTTCACGTTCGTATGAATTCCGTTATGTCTTCAACTTATTCCGGTATGTCTTCAACTGAGTATTGGTTTTGGCAGCGGTCGCATAAGCGAGATTTTTGATTTCACGACAAATTAATCTGGAATTAAAAGTGAACGTTTAGGGAGACACAATAGCGAGCTCGTCAAGCCTGTCGTCTTCCGACGAATCAACGAAATCGAAGAATTCACAGTCGAAACTCAGCGGTGCTAAGGCAGAAGCGCAAAAGATCCAGAGAAACTTCAACCGGTTCTTCGCCTACAAGAGTAAAGCCAGGAAGATTCCGTTAAACGTGCTCTTCGACGGTGAAAAATTTCGAAAAATGTCTGGGAATAACAGTCCGCAAGTGGTCGATTTAACGTCGGAAGACGACTATGCCGTTCCAAGTGGTTGGAAATACCGGCGCATCGAACTTGCCGTTCTCTCCTGTATGTAATCATCTCCAATCCGTTTTTGTTTATAAACAGTTTAGCCAATGAAATCTCGGCAACCCGCTCCGGCACGAATACAAGCAGCGAAAGTGAAGCGGAAGCAATGCGAAGGAGCGTTCCGATCAATTCGCCTACCGCCGGCAACGACATGACGGGAGCAGGACACAGTCTGGTGTGCACTATTGAAGAAAAAGAACACTTCCGACGTCTGCGCAAAACGACTCAATTGAAAGCGCGTGTGGCACAGAGAAGAGCTGACCTGGCCGCTCAAGAAGAGGCTCTCCGCGGCCACGTCACCGATAGGGAGAAGAGAACAGACTTCTTGGATTTCCTTGAAATGGCGTAGGCAAAGCTATTTCTGTTCTCTAGCTTATTATGTTTTCAGGAAACGGCGCAATTCTCGGTTCACTTTCTTCGCAAATTTTTTCGCTGATAACAAGTTTGCCCTCAAACGGCCGATTGCGGACGAAGATTCCGGTTGCCAGATTGAGAAGACTGGAGAAGACGGAATATCATTCGTTGAGCCTCACGGTCCGCAGTGCAGGTGCGCCGTTATTCCCGAAGTTGGTCCAACCGAAGACGCGCAGTCTGAGATGAAGAGAAGCGGCGGACAAATAGCGCAGAATGAAGCTCAAGAGCATCGTGCGAGGTCAGTAACAAAACTGAATTCACCGAACAGAAGCGCATTAGTTTAGGTTCAAAGAATTCTGCGATTCGTGGAGCAATACAGACCAGCTCTCGTTCGAAATAGAGTTCGAAAGGGTCGAGAAGAATTTCTCCCTCATCCAGCTCGCCCTTCCTCATAAGGTTCCACTTATTCACCAAGTTTTCATTCATTGTTCATACATCTTTCAGACCGTCGCAGAAATTGTCCAGTACTACTACTGGCGGAAGATCCTCCTCATCAACAGACGCACTGACCAAAGGAGAAGATTGTCGGCAAGGAGCTAACTTCCTCGATGGCTGCGTTAGTCGAGAATTTAATATTGATATTTTTCTAGTTGATTTTATTTGATTTTGTGTGAAAGAATAAATTTTTTCGGATACTATTTGTTACTATATATACTACTATTCGTTCGTTTCAGATTTTGCTGTGCAGTAAGAATGCCGATAGGCAACGTTGATGACATCTGTCAGTCCGATTTGTGTGCATTTGCGAGCGCAAAGATCAGCCTCGGACATGCAAGTTGCTAATTTCGGCGCGATCCAACGCGCTCTTCTCTCAGAAACAGATCGCTTTCACCCACAGAACAGCCTTGCAGCGTAGCAAATGAGGCGCGACGTTTGTCGTTTTATCGAGTTTTATCTCGTCGGCGATCGACTTGTGGGCCCAATTCGCACCAATGATTTAATTGTGAATTTGTGCCACGTGATCTATTTGTTTATCGTTCTTCCACCTTCTATTCAGCTCGCGATTCCCTAAGATGGCGCTGGCGCTGGGATTCAACACTGAAGGCTTCATCTTCTGTGTCATGGTTTTGTGCACCCGCCGGTTCTTCAAGCTACTCTACAAAGGACACATTCTGTCCGCGATGCTGCAGTTGATCTTCACGTTGCCCCTCGGCCACGCGATCTTCTGTACGTCTCCGTCCGCCTTCTGTGCACTCAAATCTCATTTTTAGTTCCGAAAAACGCAGCCGATGAAAGAGTCGCAAAGGTTTGCGTCGTGGTCAACTTCTCGTATATCGTGTGGGAGTGTGTGAGGCGTAAGTTCTGCTCTTCTCCTCCCACTTGACTTCTTCGCTCATGTTTAGGAATTCCCGAAGAGAATAACGACCAAGTGAATCAACGGCAAGAGCATCCCCATGAACAGTAGCGAGTCTCCCCGTCATCCAGTCCATACGGGTTCCAGTGCATCTCTATAATGATTTTCGTAATTTGTATTCTGTAAGTAAAGTAATTGAGCGTTCCAGTTCTGATGATTTGTGAGCGCTTTCTCTCGTCTTCCTGAAAAGCTTGTTCGTGCCACATATCTGCATTTGTTGTCTGGGCGGCGCTTGAAGAAAGCCCCGTCGAGACTTCCAGGGGTCTGTCCGGGGGTGCGGTATGCTGACCGCTCTCCTGCTCTCGCGTTCGCATGTGACGTGAAAGCGAGTTTGCGTTGCTGAAATCATTTCATTCTCTGGCCTCGTTCAACCCAAAAACATCACGTTCTCAACGCAAGACGCGTTTTATTTTTTTAAAAGAACAAACAAAATATAGAAAACAAAACAAAGGATCTAGTGAGATCTCAGACGGTGGGCATCGCAGGGCGCGGTTTCTTTTCTTTTGGAGGAGGAGCCTCGAGTCCGACGTACGGCTCCGGATAAATCTGGTTGGGGTCGCGCTTCGAGGGATGGATGGGCGGGTTGACGTGGAACAGCTTCGGGTCGAAGCTGCCTTCGATTGCCTCGATGTCACGGACGTATCCCGGGTAGCGGCGGCGCAGATGGAACGGGTACTGAAACATTCCGATGTCAGAGTGCAAATTCAGAGTTGACTTACCACCCAAGTGACGTTGTCGGGCGCGGCGATGTAAGTCACGCGGTACATGCGCAGGATCGTCGGCTTCGGGATCTTCCGCAGACCGATCTTTTCTTCGAAGAGACGGCGGCAGTTGGCACCCAAAACCTGGAATGAGAGGGTAGTTGCAGAAGGAAAGGCTTGGTTCGCACCTGCAGCACTTCTTGGTACTGCATGCGCAGCTGCTGCTTCTCCTCCGAAGTGATCTTCGGTTGCGCGGACGGGTCGGCAGCTTTCCACTGCTTCTGCTCCACGAACGCTCGAATACGAGCGATGCGGTCGGCGCGGGACTCGGTCAGAGCAACATCGCGCATCTGCACGACCAAGTTGTCCAGTTCGGCGTGAACTTCGTTGGCGGCTGAAGAGAGCACTTGAGAACGAACGCTGATGAATCACATACCGGACTGCTGAGGCTGCCGAGGGACGAGGTAGGCGTAGCCGAGCTCGTCGTAGTGCACATCATAACCATCCGGAGCGATGAGGTGTCCTTCCGCATCATAGTAGCACTGAATCTGGCTGGCGTCATCGACAGGCTGCTGTTCAGCTTCAGGCGCAGCTTGTCCTTCCGTGCACACCGGCTGAGCGGGATGCTCGTGCTCGACGTCCTGCGGCTGCTGCGAACTGGTGGGGACGATGAACGCGTTGCCGGCTTCATCATACTGCAGTTCATAGCCTGGAGGAGCGATGAACGCTCCGTCCTCGTCGTAGTAGCACTGCGAGCGAAGGAGGTCTTCGGGAGAGAGCTCCTCAGAAGCAGCTTGTTGCTCAGCTTCGGCGACGGCGTCCTGCTGTGGCTCGGCGATAGGTGACATGAACATGCGGCCCTGCTCGTCGTACGTGAACTGGTGACCGGGGCGCGGGTACATGTTTCCACTGGTGTCGTAGTAGGCGCCAACTTCATCGTAGTAGCCACCGTGATCATCGTACAGCGGGACGAGGTTCCCTTCGGCATCGAGATGACCGGCGGGATAGTCTGCGTTGTGGTCCATAGTTGGAGACTGAAGAAAGAATGACTTTAAGAGGGGAAGAAGACAAGAAAACGCGACCGCGAGCATTGAAAACGCGTAACAACAACTGAAAGTCAACGAGCATCAACATTGCAGCAGAGGCGAACAGTCATCAACTAGAATAACTGGCATCGAAGCACCAAAAAGCAACGCCCAAGGGACAACGAATCAACACGACGGTGAGCAGCCGATTGAAACTGAAGGTGATCCACGGCCCAACTTCATTCGCTGGATGACGTTCGGCAAGCAGCCAAACCTGCGAGCTAAACACTATCGCTGCAGGACCCAGGTGTTCAAATCAAAACATCAGGCAACGTTGATGACATCTGTCAGTCCGATTTGTGTGCATTTGCGGTCGCTGACAGCGCAAAGATCAGCCTCGGACATGCAAGTTGCTAATTTCGGCGCGATCCAACGCGCTCTTCTCTCAGAAACAGATCGCTTTCACCCACAGAACAGTCTTGCAGCGTAGCAAATGAGGCGCGACGTTTGTCGTTTTATCGAGTTTTATCGCGTCGGCGATCGACTTGTGGGCCCAATTCGCACCAATGATTTAATTGTGAATTTGTGCCACGTGATCTATTTGTTTATCGTTCTTCCACCTTCTATTCAGCTCGCGATTCCCTAAGATCGTCGGCGTCGTCGGCGATCGTCGGCGATCGACTTGTGGGCCCAATTCTCAAGTGATTTGTGACCGTCATTTGAGTTTGAAAGCAACGAATGACGCGGAGAAGTCTGACAACGCAGCAAAGTACACGCGGCCCGGCTGCTGATGAAACCTCGACGAATCAGGGAATCAGGGTTCAGGCAATTTCAAATTGCGCGTTTCTTTGTTTGCTTCTGTTGCGTTTGTGACTTTCAGTCGGAATTGAGTGCGTGTGAGGTCGCTGAATATTTTCTTGATACTCTTCGAAAATTCACTTCACTTCTTTTCAGTTCACCAGCGATGCACTCGGACAGGGACGTTCCGAACATTCCGCTCTTCCTCTTCAACGACCAAGAGATAGCTGCGTTTCCGAGCCTCGCAGACGACTTCAACGCCGAAGAGGAGCTCCGCGAACGCCAGGTGGCGACCCTTTTCATCCGAAAACTCGCCGAATCACTCGACAACGCGGAGGACGCCGATCCTGAGATGTTTGTTTCTCTTCATCGCCCGCCATCAACGTCGTTTTTCAGTCCTGAATCCGCCATCTGCACCGCTGCGGTGATGCTCCACCGATTCTTCGCCGCACATTCGTTCGCCGACTTCGATGGGAAGGCGAGTTGATCTCTTCGCGCTCGAGGAATCGAATCATCGAGTTTCAGGACATTGCGACCGTTTGTTTGTTCGTTGCGTGCAAAGTCGGGGATCGCAAGCGTTCAATGAAGATCTTCGCGGTGCACTGGTGGAGGCTGAAGGTCGTCACAACTGGGGAGGACCGAGAGTTGTTCGAGGAGGTAGGACCAGAGCGTTCCCTTCACTCATGCATTGGAGTGTTTAGATCTTGGACAACGCCACGAAGTTTCTGCTCGCGTTGGAGCAACTCTATTTCTTCACGATCGGTTCGTTCAGTCAGCTCGCGTTGTAACGCCTTTTGGTTTTCTAGGGCCGTATCGTGTTCAACTCCCTCACGTCGTAATCAATTCCATGAGGGAAGGCGGCCACATTGGCGAGGAAACTATGCAACGCGCGCTTCTCCACGCGACCGATGCGTAGGAACGAATTTGCGCTTTCTGTTCTACAAATCTCGTTTAGGCTTCTGCTGACTCTTCTGCCTCTCAAGTACCATTTCCGCAAGATCGCCGGCGTTTGTCTTCAACTCGCATGCATGGAAACCGGAGTGGAATTTGACTTTTCGCGGTTGTCGATGAATATATCGGGACAGCGGCTCGCACGACTGGTCGAAGAGTTCAGAGCAGCTCTCGCAAAGTGCCACGTGGACGACAAAGCTGCCGAAGAAGAACCCAGAGCGGAAATTCACAGTTCTGCTTCTTAGTAGCACCGATTGGTTGGTAAACATTAAGAATTTATTGCTCAAAGCAGATCAGCGTGGGCGGGCGGGTACCAAACAGTCGTCCCAAAAGTCCTTCGGTACGATCTTCGTTCGATTCGGCATCGATCCCAGGAAGGCGACTCGCTTCTGGTTGCGTTTGCTGCTAGGATCCAAGAAGTTCGCTTTGTCGACTTCTGTGGCCAAATGATCCTGAAACGGAGACGTGGCAACAGGGGCTCTGCGGGTTGCTTACCTCGTCCGGGATGATGATGATCGTTGTTGGGAGAGGAGGGAGTCGGGAGAGGAGGGAATTTTAAGAAACACACGCAGAGGAGCGTTTGAACCCGCGTGTAACCAACTGAACAAATGAATCGCACCCAAGAATTAATCAATCGATATGATAATGTTACTGCCGTCCGCTGATAATCTTATGCACACGCAGAGATTCTCTTCCAGCTTCGGATTGGTGGCTTTGAAACGATATTCCGTGGCATGTGTGCGGACGACCTTCGCGCAGCGTCCTTCTTTCAGCTTCCTCTCTAACATCTCCTTTGTCGATTCCGCAAATTTGGCCTCAATAAAGAGTTCTTTTTGTCATAATTTCCGGGGTTTTCCAGAAATCGGTTGATGATTCGCTCCATCACGTCAGCGGGGACATGAAATTTATAAGGGCAGCAAAAATCCTTGATGTTCCCGTTGACGAGGTGCTCAAGGAAGAATTTTCTGTTGTGACCAAGAATTTGTATGTCCAAAGTAGTTGGTTTCCGTCGCGCAAACTGATTTTCTAAAATTTGGTTGTAGACTGGAAAACAGACTGAAATCAGATTTTTGAAAACGCCATCTTCGTGCGAAGACGTGCGAAGACAATTCTTTGCTCCGCTCCGCCTGGCTCAGATGCTCACGAGGCTGACGAACAAGCCGACAGCGTAGTCTACGTCGAAATCCACGTCGATAGGCGGCGTATAGACGCTCAACCATCATTCAAAGTTGCAAATTCATCTCCGAACGGTCGCAGCGAGATGCGTTGGACACATACTGTTCTGTTCGTGCTGTTTGTGCGCGTTTCCCTCCATTTTCACCTTCAAGCATCAATATTCAGGTCAACGTCTGCTCTTATGGCGCTCTGGGTCGCATGGACGCCTTTACTTACGGACTTGAGCAACCGGAAATCTTCAACATCTCCTCGGAGGCTGATACATTGGGGATCTACGTGGCGATGGATGTCGGAGCGTGTGGCGCTGTGAGAGGGTGAGTGGAATGAAGCAAAGCGTTCAGCGCACATTCTCCCTCTGTTTCTGGGTGAAATCTCATTGTTCTTACTTGATTTCCTAGTCGAGCGAATAGATTGAAGCTCGCTGAATTGTTTGTTTCAGAACCATCTGCTTATGCTACAGTACCTCGTCCAATTTCCGCAAGGATCTCCGCCTGTGTTCCGATATGGCGGCAATCTGTGTTTACCCAACGGTCGACCCACGGGGAGGATTCTACCTCGCACCAGGACGCAGAATCGCAAACCAAGGTACAGTTGCACCGCGATCTCTACCGTAATCTGCCTTTCAAAGATTTCATCGACATACGGTACCTCCATCAACATCTCTCAACCGACAATTTCATCGAATTGAAGTTGTATACGGTAGGTGAACGGTAGGAATCTGTCATTGTTGCCTTTAGGGTCCGAAGACAACAGTGCGAACAGCAGAAAGCAGTGATGAGCCGATGAAAACCATTGATTTGGCAGCGATAGCGAAGACTGACAATGTCTACCGTATGACTGCGGTGCAGACTCATACACAATGTCGAGCGTCGGTGCATTTTGTAAGTTGCTAGGGTTACGGTAGTTTAAAACGACGGAATTTTCAGAAAAACGCGAAAGTCCTGACGAATCAAGTTGAAACGAGTTCAGAAGAAAACTTTCCTGCTGACGGTGAAGAGATTGCGGATGAAGTGGACAATTCTACAGTACTCCACACAATAGACCTTGAAACGATTACCGTAGTTGCCAGCATCGGTGGCTTGTCCGTTGTGAGCTTCATTCTCATCAATTTGGCGGTTTTCACGGGGTACAGCGCCGCCAACCGTATCGTATTCTGTGTTTCGTATTTTCAGAATTACGGTAATCTATACGGTAACACTGACCGCCATGTTCAATCGGCTCTGCTGCTTCTCGAATCTCGACGTTCCAAGGACCTCTCGCTCACGAACGCTTGGCGGCGCCGACCCCAACAGTAACCCGAAGCTTAAATCAACGGAAACAAAGTCGGTGATCAACCACACGGCGCCAAACGACTTCGAGAACATTGCGAATCTCATGTAGGCTCTGCAGCATACTGTAGCTACTCTAATGGAGGGAATTGCTTATAGGAACGATAAGACGACGCTGACGTCCGCGAAAACGAAGACGATGACGTTTGAATCGAAGAAATCGTCGACGCGTGACACGACCAGGCGGGAGATGGAGTCTTCGGGGATGACCAGCGATTACGAGATTTCTTCGCGACGCAAAGCGCGGCGGATCGCAGCGCTGCAATCGTTGACTGCGATCGAGGGAACCGAGGCGACGCAGAGGACGCCGAGAAGCGAAATGTTCAGCCAGCACACGTTCACCGAGTTGGTCAAGGAGGGGAAACTCAGGGAGCACAGGTAATCGCTATATGTGACTATATTTAACTGTACTTTGTTCTTCAGGCCCGAATTCTGCATCGGATTCTTTATCAACTCGATAATCTACGTCGTTTTGCTCATTATTCAAGCAGTAGTGAATACTGTAATCATTATGCTGTGAGTAAACGGTGTCAACACGCCCGTAATCAGATATTTGCTTTCATTGCCACGCGGAATCTCCACGTCTTTTGAATTTGATTTGTGCTGTACGCAAGGGCGCGTCAACCAATGATTACCGCGAAAAGTAAAATTTATTCACAAATACGTACAGATTTCAAAACATAGTTTTGTAGTGGTTAAGAGAAGTACTGACTTTTGATCAAATTGATCTCCTTTGTGAAATCGGCCAACGTTTCTTGGTATCGGGCTTTCTCGTGGATGTCCAAATCCTTAAAATTCACGTTGTGAACAAGCTAAACACTTGAATTGCTCACTAGATAAAGCAACTGTTACTTACGCGGATGTGCTGCGAGAGATATGACTGCGGCTTGCAAGAGACGTCAACTGGGCACAACATTTTCCGACCCACATGGTGACTTCCTATATGACATTTTTGATGGAACACGTTGTAAACCACCGCACCGCACTTCTTGCAGGCTGGATTTACTTTCTCCTTGCATTTCCTGTTGCGTTTGCGCGGGACCAATCCACTAATTGTACGGGGTACATCAACAGCCGATTCGCCGCTTTGCTCTTGAGTGGTAGCATCGTCAGATTCTTCGTTTCTTGGAAGACGAGATCTAAAGTTTAAAGAATGAACACGTAAATCATGATTGCTGCTACCTGTCACCACCGCGACCACGATCACCATGAGAAGGATGAGAAAACTGCTCGTCGTGTCCGTCTTTTTCAGTGGACTCAGCACCAGTGTGATGATCAGAACGAAGAGCACGAGTGTCACGATTTCCACGACCGAGTCCCGTGTGACGTTCATGTTCAGTGGTACGGTCGCGTCCAGCAGGGCGTTCGGCGAAGATGACATCAGCATTGCGAGCAATTTCCGGTTCAGCTTCAAAGGCAGCTTCAGAGGCAGCTTTTTCAGTGAGTGCCTTCTTTTTCTGGTCTAGCTTGGCGTTTTTCTTTTCGATAGCCTTCTTGAGGAGCGCGTCATTGTCCTCTGCCTCTAAAAATTCCCGATTTTTACATGACTTCAAAGTGGTCAAACGAACCTTCATCAGACAAAAAGCCAAAGTTATTCGAGACGTTTATTCTGTGCGCCATATTTCTGGGAATATGATAACCTGAAAACAGAGAATAACTTGAATTTTTCTGTTTCGACATGAGTTTCATGAGATCAACGGACAAACAAACACAAAAAGATGAAGAATTCAGATTCAAATCGTTTGCACGTAATTTATCGTACTCGTCGTGGTGGGATATGTATTTGTCGTATGTTCGTTGTCGCACGATTTCTAAATCTGCGCTTTCCACGCGATGGCTGCTCAACGAATATTGAAGTCACCGTCGGCGCACGCGTATATGTGAGGTTTTTCTTTCTTTCAATCACATGCGTTTCTCCTTCCTTTGAACGACGGCATAATTGAGCTCCGTTTCAAGCTATTCGCCATTGTACCAGACGCGGATCATCTGATAAGCTCCTTCTTCTGCATCATCTCATTGTCAAAAGCATCAATTCTGTAGATTGCAATGTATTAGCTGCTGGATATTTCCCCAATCCGTTCGCCATCCGCACGCCGCCGACTCCGCGTCTCTCGGCTCCCGCGCGGTCAATTCCCAGCTGATTGGGTGACATTTCAGACACCCACCTGGTCAACTCACTATGTGTGCTGCGCAGATTTTTTATGCATTCAGGTAGTCCTTTGCCCCTGCGCGAATAGCTCACCAAAGTGAGAAGCGCCATAAGCGCATTTAAAAACTTGAATCTTGAAATTGAATTATTCCTCAAATTGATTTGAGGTTCGTGTTGCGTTCCTTCGTTGCTCGAATCATAAATGTGTCGTTGCTTTCAGGTCAAAATGGAACATCTTCATCCAGACGCTATCAACCACCTTGCTGAAGTAATGTCTTATGAGCTGCTGGAGAAGGCGCTGGAAGCTGTCGAGGGCAACGAAACCTGGACGGTGGTTATCAAGGCTCATATCAGGTTCCGCTACGATCTTCGCTTATTCATCAAGCTCCCACCTCAATTACAAGAATCTGGAGGCTGTAATGCACTTGTAGCAGCTCGGAAGTCGACTTTCAGGAGTCAAGGATTGATCTTCAGGGATTGGGACATGCGGGGAAGAAGCTTTGCTCGACTATCTCGATGCATCATTGAAGGTTCGGAATTGCCGCTGGAAATGCCTGTTTATGTCATTCCTGTACGGTTCGATTGGAGTTCTTCGTCAATGAGGATGATCTGGTTCAAGAATAAGAGATGCTACCCGCGAAGTCTCGACTCGGTCATGGGAATGCTGGATGTTACGGCAGGCTGTAATAAGGTTGATGCGTTGTGGCCTGAATTCGAGCCCCGCGTTAAATCGTCCCAATTGCTCATTCGTTGCCTCGACAAGTCTCGCGAATCAATTTTCTTGAAGCTGCTGCCTCAGATTTCTAAGAACTTTGAAGACATCCTTTTGGACGAAATTAAGGACGCTCCCGAGCTGATTGAGAAGATAGTTCAACACTTTTCTTCCAGTTTGAACCTACGTCGTTTTGAAATCGAGAAATGCTCCATCAATGACGATATTCTTGTACAGCTCGCAGATGTACTGATGCAGAAAAGGGAATGCTCCATGAATTGTCGGATTTCGGATCAAGGGTTCTCTGCTAGTACAGTAGAAGAACTGATTACTCGATGGAAGCGGACAGATGGAGAATGCAGTGGTCAGAGTACGCGTCTTTCAATTGAAATGACCGAAGAACAAAGCCAATTGCTTGTCGCCAACGCGACCCCTCTGGATAGGGCCTCGCCAACATACTTGAATACTTACATTGTTCACCATCCCACTATGAAGTCGTCGCTGAAGATTAGTTTCGAAAGATGCTGGAATCAGAATCAGGATCATAGGCGGTCAGTGGTGCTTACAATCGTGCCGTTTTCACTGAAGGTTTGCTCAAGAGTGTTTTCGGCTTTACAGTTTTCGTTTCAGCGTCGCCATGAAGACAACGACGAAAATGAGGACGTCTCCGCCAACAACAACGAGTCAGTTGCTTAGTTTGCAGCTATTGAGTGCTGTTACGCGTTGTGTTGTCTTATTGTTTGTATAAACGCTGGAGCGAGCGGAATCCGCGCATCTGTTTTACTGTTTTTACGCTATTTTTATTTGAAAACAGAAATGTTCGACATTCGGCGTTCCGTTTTCGGCTTTCTGTCTTTTCGGCGTTACGTCTTTCGGCCCCTAACGTCTTTCGGCGTCATGTATTTAGGCATTCGGCGTTATGTCGCGCCCCCCGAGAGACAATGAAAATCAAATATTGCCAGTTGTCAGCGTACACCGCGCGCTGGCTGGCTGATGAAAATGCGGGTTGCACTAGACCAATTCGAGGTCGCCAGACGCTCGTGTGCAAATATGGCGAAAAGAAGCATAAAAATCCCCGGCGCACAGTCTGCTGATTTTGCGTTTTCGGTCGGTCGAATGTCCGAACTTTCCCTAGGGCAATTCGAGTTGAATGCGACAATATATAAGTTTCTGCCTCTCGCGCGCGTTCGTTTGAATTCAATTGTTGTGATTCCTGAAACGAACGTGAAATGCACGCCGTGAGTCCTAAATTCACGATTGCAGCGGCTTTGTCAACAACTGAGAAATATCCGACCACACCCAATCTATCGTGAATTCGAATTATTTCGTGCCACATGTGCTTTTATTTTCCGCTGATTAATATCTTCGCATTCTTGCAGTCTCGAACAAGTATGGCACCATATCCCGAGCTCGAGTGTCAGCTCTCGGAAGGCGAGGTCGCCACAGAAGAACAGATTAGCGGCGTGCAGATGAACCAGTGGTTTGAGACCCTGGAGGAGATGATCCGATTCTGCGATAGCCATGAACATGTTGCGCCCCCTGAATTGCCAGAGGAGCAGAATTCGGAACTGCAGGAAATCATTCGACAGTTTGAGGTAAGCGAATTGTGGTCATCTTTGTGATCTGACTTTGCTGATGGTAGCGTATTCGTGACTACTATTACGCCAACATGGACAAAGCCACGCCGCCGCAGGATGACTCGGATGGAATGGTCAAGCAGCACGAGGTAAAGAATAATGATTAGTTCGTTTTTGACTTTTTTGACGATTACAGGATCATCAAGCAAAGCAGCAGGCGACTGCTCCGGAAATTGTTATCGATGCCGATGGTGGATTCTACGACGAGAAGGGTTACTACCACGACAAAGATGGGCAGTGTTACGCTCCTGTTGGAATCGTTCCCGAAGGTCATATTCTCTGTCACGATGAGCAAGGAAATGCTTATTTCGAGCCATCAGTTGAGAAGCAGGAAAAGCAGGAAGTTGCTGTTGCAGTCCTGCAACTGAAAAATGACATCAATGGGTCGGTAAAGCTGCAGGTAGGAACAAATGCTTTGTACAACTGTAGTTTTGTATTTCGATTGCAGGATCCACAAGCAAAGCAGCAGGCTACTGCTCCGGAAATTGTTCTCGACGCCGAAGGTGGATACTACGACGAGAAGGGCTATTACCACGACAAAGACGGTCAGTGCTACGCTCCTATTGGAATCGTTCCCGAAGGTCACGTTCTCTGCCACGATGAGCAAGGAAATGCTTATTACGAACCTTCGGCTGAGACTGCCGAGGCGCAGAAGCAGCTCACCAAGGGCGAGAAGGAGCATGCCCGCCAGTGAGCGGACCGTGTAAGGACAACCGCTGTAGGAGAAGCAGACGTAGTTCGTCCATTATTAACTTTTTCTGTTACTTTGCATAAACATTTATTTTGGCATCGTTTTTATCATTTCTTGAGAGCGTCCTCGAACAATTCGAGAGAGGAATGCGGATGTCAGAGAATCAATAGAAGGTCTTAGAAAAGCGCCCTCACACAACGAGAGGTTTCGTGTTACGCGAGTAACATTGTCGAGGGTGGCGCGCCGCACCGTGTTGGATTTTAGTCACCTTTCTCGGCAACCACGGCGACGCTCCCGCACCGCATTGGATGGTAAGCTTAAATCAACGGAAACAAAGTGATCAACCACACGGCGCCAAACGACTTCGAACATTGCGAATCTCACATAGGCTCTGCAGCATACTGTAGCTACTCTAATGGAGGGAATTGCTTATAGGAACGATAAGACGACGCTGACGTCCGCGAAAACGAAGACGATGACGTTCTTTGCATCCTCCGCATTTCGCGTTCCGGCGCTGGCGAGGACGATGAAAGAGATTAAACGAGCATGACAGGGAATGAGGAGTTAATCAGCCAGCCCGCCGTAAAAACCGCGGAATCGGGTGCTCGATGGTCGCGAGAGGAAACTAGAAACGCTCCATGATTCATTTAATTCGTTCAGCGCAATTTGCACTCAAAGAAGCAAATCGAAGGACGATCGGCCAACAAGAAACCGATTTCGCATAGTTTGGCACTTGATTTGTTTGCATGGGAGCTGGAACCTGTCACGCGGCCAAGGCAAACTTCAAATTCAATATAAATCGCGTCATTTGCGACTCAATCGCTCAGTTCGGCGATGTTTTCCTCTTCTGAAACTCTTCTTCTCCTCCTGGGACTTTTCTCCAGCGTCCAGAGTAAGTCAACGTGCAATTTTGGGTCAAATCTGAGCATTCAAGATACGTTGTCTTGCCCGGTGTGTCAGCAGCCGATCGAGGGCCAATGGGGAGAGTGGACGACGTGGAGCGTTTGCTCCTACGCGTATGGCGCCAACTCGCAGACTCGAATCCGCGGCTGCTCCTACAGTCCGTGTCCCGGAGGCGACGGCGAGGAATCGCGCGCGTGCGCCGTCCCCGCAATCCCGACCATTCCACAGTGCGACACGTGTGGATGTCAGGTCTGCCAGCAGGCGCCGCCGCCGTGCATCCCCTGCGGAAGGAAGAAGCGCCTGGCGATGCAGACGAAGTTGAAGGAGATCCGATTGGCTCGTTGGTGAATGTTTGTTGCGATGAATAAACAAATAGAAAGAAAGTCGATGAGGTGACGTTGGCGTCTTTCTTTCAGCGCACATTGCCGGCTAGAAGAAGAAGAAGAGGATCTTTTGTGTTTTGATCAGCGTTTTCTTCACTAGCGAGCACCCAATTCATGCTCTCTTATGGAGACTTCCCGGCTGATAAGCGCCACTCGAGTCATGATCGTCTTGCTATTCGCCTTCGCTTTGTTCTCTGCCATCGGCGGAGATGAACTCCACTGCAACGGATGCAAAACTGTGGTCAACGCTGCCCACTCCCATGCGGTAGGATGTCCACACTGTGCTGGCTTGAAATCACCGACTTTAGGTACACAACTACGTGAATGAAATCAGCAAATTCCGCATCTTCTACCACAACGAGTGTAACTTCTTCCGACAGGCGGTGGCGCAAGGACTCGGAGGCTACTGCTTCAATCTGTACTCCACGCACGAGGCGCAGATGATGGCGTTCTACAAGGCAAACGTCCCAACCACCACGATGTGTGCGAATTTGAAGCAATGCTAATCTTCTTGGATTTTGCCTGATTTCAACGTAATAAATATGGTTGTCTGGTTGTCTCTCGCAGTCCCTCACAGCTGATTATTCCCGTTTGAGCGTCTTCTTCTCTGCGCATCGGAGGTAAACCAGAGTAAACTTGCCAGAGTCATGCGAGGTGCGGTGGAATCCAGAGCAGCGCGCTGTCTGACTAGACTCTTTGAATAAACGCCGTTTTCCGTCTGAAATTTCAGCATAAAAGACGCGCTGAACGATCCAATCGCCCATTTGCAGGCTTGTTGTTAGCGTCGCGCGGTTGTTAGGCAACGTGGAAGCATTTCGCAAAATGACTTCAGGTGACAACGAGCGCGATTCGTCAGTGGAGGCGCGTTCGCCGCTGCTCGCTGTTCCTCAACCTTCTTCTGAACCTTCTTCGTCTACTAAGCATCCGTCGGTGACGGCAACTTCCCAGGACAGCACAGAAGGTGCTCCCGTCAAGAGAGGCGAGGCGTCAGCGCTGTCCAGTGCTTATGAGGAGGTAACTTTGGCGGAGCCGCCTGAGGCATACCGCAATTTTGTGCGTTTCAGGCGCAGAAATCGCTCGTTTGGAGAGATCTCGAAGTCACTGTACCCACGCAACAGGGACGCGGAATTTTATCGCTGTTTTCAAAGAAAGGAAGCGACAGAAGGCAGGTGCTTCATGGCGTTTCGGGAATCGCGGAGCCCGGAGAGCTTCTCGCGATTATGGGTGAAAGGTGAGGATCATAGTGTAGGCGTGTGTGGGAGGAGATTGATTGCAGCGGAGCCGGGAAAACGACGCTTCTGAACATCCTGACGAGGAGAAACACGAAAGGACTCAAGTGGACCGGGGATATCAACGTGAACGGCGATGTGATGAGCGATGAGCAGATGATGCGGATGAGCGCCTACGTCCAGCAGGTCGACATGTTTTGCGGGAATCTCACTGTCAACGAGCATCTCACGTTTTCGGTACGTTTATAGCCTGAGAAGGGCTGTAAAATCTCCCATTTCAGGCACATCTCCGGATGAATCCACGTTATTCCTTCAAACAACGAAAAGAACGAGTGAAAAAGGTTCTGGAAGACGTAAGTTCCGCTCATCTGCATCGCCTTCTTTCACGCTGCTCTTCCAGATGGGTTTGGTCGACTGTCAGCACACGAAGATCGCGCTGCGCTTCGGCAAAAGTCTTTCGATGGGCGAGATGAAGCGTCTCTCGTTCGCGTCCGAAGTGCTCACCGATCCGTCGATCCTCTTCTGCGACGAGCCGACTTCCGGACTCGACGCCTTCATGGCCCGGCAAGTGGTGACCGCTCTGCGCCGCTTGGCAAAACGCGGGAAGACGATCGTCATGACGATTCACCAGCCGTCGTCGCAGGTCTACGACATGTTCGACAAACTCTGTTTGATGTCGCTCGGCAAAGTCGCGTATTTGGGACCCGCGAACGAGGTTTGCGACCTCTTTGCCGAAGCCGGCCACCCGCTACCGCCGTTCACGAATCCTGCCGACCACGTGATCCACACGCTGGCGACTTCGGAGGGACGCGAGGAGGAGGGAACGAAAATCAATGTGGTGAGTGATACGGTAGTCAGACAAGTGGATGGATTGCTAGGCTCGCTTACCGTATACAATTATTTGTTCTTTTCAGAAAGTTCGCGAAACATTCGAAGCTTCAGAAACTGCCGCGACACTCCAACAACGCACCCACGGCCCGATCTCCGAACGCCGCCAGAATTGGGGAAACGACGAACTGCGCACGCGTCGACGCTACGCGGCCCCGTGGTTCCGTCAGCTTTACTACTGCACTAAGCGCTCGTTCCTGTCGACACTCCGCGACCCACTTCTCCTGAAAGTGCGCCTCATCCAAGTGGTCATCACTTCAGCGATCATCGGCATTGTCAACTTCCAAACCACCGTACGCAGAGCTACCGTAATGAACTTCAACGGAGTCCTCTTCAACGCGATTCGCGACATGCAGGTTTTGAACTTTTAAAAATTTAAAATAATAAAAATTTAAATTTTAGTTCATGTTTATGATGCCGTGTATACACGTGAGTCAGCTCTTAGTGTACTGTGGTTCTATTGTATTGTTTAGGTCTTTACGAGTGAAATTCCAGTCTTTCTGCGCGAGAATCAAGCGAACATCTACCGAACGGACGCCTACTTCATCGGGAAGAACCTCGCAGAGTTGCCGCAGTACGTCATCTTACCGATGATCTACTCTGCCGTAGTAAATTACTTAGTCGGTACGACGTACACTGTAATAGCCATCGATACCGGTTTCATTCGTTTCAGGACTAAATGCTCCTGGTGAATTCTTCAAGTTTTGCAATTTTATGCTGATTTGCATTCTGATGACCAACATTTCGACGTCGATCGGCTACGCGGGCGCGTGTGTGTTTGGGACCACGCAAACGGCGATAATATACATCCCTATGATAGTCGTGCCCCTTATGGTCTTCGGGGGATTCTACGTGCGTAGCGTCCCCGTATACTTCCAGCCGCTACAGTACCTCTCGTGGTTCCGATACGGATTTGAAAGTCACCTGATCAACAAGTGGTCCGATCATGGCACTTTCGAAGGTAAGACCATTTTCTATTTCCGATTTGAATCCTGTGTATTCAGGCTGTCAAGGAGACGACGCGATGACGAAATGCATCGACGGAGTCAATGGAACGTCCGCAATTTCCAAATTCGAATTTCGAACCGAAAACTACTGGATCTACATCAACGTCGGGATTCTCATCGGCTTCATGATCGTCTTTCGCATCGTAGGAATAATCGCGCTGCAGATGCGCTCCCGTTTTAGTCGATAACAGATCGGACACTCGAATTTTTGCCTGTATATATACACTATCTATCAATCGTCAACAGAAACAATGACATAACAATGAAACGTAACAACAAACAAGTACTAGCGGTCCGATCAGCTGACCTCCATTTGACCATCCTCCTCAGTTTCTTCCCCCTCCGCCTCTTCTTCCTCTTCGTCAACTTCGACTTCCTGTGTTAGCCACCACAGCATGCAGCCCAATCCATTCTCTGACATCGACCCCTCTAACTGATACGCTTTGACGTCTTCTTTGTTCTCCTCACCGGGTTGCACGTCGTTGAACTGTTCACCGACTATTCGAAACCGTACGCGTTTCCCGGGATCCATGAACAATTTTGTCTCTTCGTCACCTTCGTCGGCTTGGTACAACCAGTACCATGACTGTTCATCTACGTCAAATTTCGAGTTTTCGGGAAGCCGCGTTGGTGGGATTTGAACGTCATCGAAGAAGTCCAAACTGATGAAGAGACCTCCTGAAAAAATAAGATAGGGGTGCTTGGAATGACTTAGGTACCTACCTTCCCTGGTGCATTTTAGCACGACGCCTTCAAGAATCTGACCAATAAACGGGCGGAAGATGACGAGTCGAAATTTTACTTCTGTGTACGTGCACCCTTCACCGGGTAGAATGTGAGACTGACCGACTTCCAGGAAATCATAGAGATTGATGCCGAGTCCGACGTTCGGAATCACTTTATTGGCGAAGCGGTTGTTGATAACGCTGATCAGCCGTTCGTGGTAGTCGCCAACGAATTGATGCGGTTTGATTTGAATCGTGTCCTTGATTGTGGTGAGTATGAACATCTGAAGAGAAGTTGGAATCGTTAGTTTTCAATTCGGAATATCGCGATTATGGATAGATTTATGACTAGCGCAGGCTACAAGCGATGCGATAGCGTTAATTCTCTATCAATTCCAGGACAAAAATCATTGAATATTGACGCTATATCCAAAAATGCACTCAGATACAAAAATCCAAGAAAAATCCAAGAAAAACGTGAATCACAGGAACAAATCGACAACGCAATGATGTTGTAAACGGCTAGTTTATCAACTCAAGAACAGTAAATGACAAAAATGACCCCATGGTCCTTAATCTATGCGTACGAGCATTTTTGCAGCCTTGCCTTCAAGGAAAGGACTTTTCAGCATACAGTAGCATTTCCGTCACGTTTCAGGCAATTCAGCTCAAAGTAATAAACATCTTATGTTCAGTTTTTTAATGTTCTCTCGAATTTCTCTGGCTTCAGCTTTCTCTAACCACGTGAATTGCTTCCGTATTCTCAGAAAGTGCGCTTTCAGATGTTTGCACAACGCCTGGGCTCTGTTGTGAGCCGCAGAATCTCCGTTGGGGCGGTGTCGGGACGTCGTTTGCTCCTCTCGAACGCGTTCCAGTTGGATGCGGAGTGGAGTCAGCGACATGAGGCGCTGAAGAAGCTCGCGCTCGGTGGAGATTACGAGTGGATCGCCGCGGTGCAGAAGAAGTTTATTGGAGGCGGTTTGGCGAGTGCAGTCGACGTCGACGCCGCCGCGTGCGGAGCCGAGGAGAAGGATCAGGTCGAAGACATTGTCGATCTCATTTATAAACTGAGGCACACGGACAACACCGCCGATCTCCTTGAGTCGACCGAGTACGCCATTGTGCGAATGCTGCTGAAGAACGACGCCACCGAGAAGCTCTTCGAGGTGCTCAGTGATCCGGTGAGTTGACTTTTAATGTGTATCTCGTCCTGTGCGCTATGAAGCTGCGTCTGCTTTCCGCCTTCGTTTAATTTTTGTTTGGCCTAGCCTCGTTTAGCTCTTCTGACGCACTGTTTTCAGATCAACTACGGAATATTCCTGAACGAGCACTCTGCCTGCCTCGCCATGAACACATTCATCACCAAACAGAACTTTGCAGGTGATTTTTCTTAGTCAGCATCCTCATGTCAACTCGTTCCGCATTCCAGCAGCCGCAAAAATTGCTTCGAATGTGATGTTGCAAGAAATGTTCGACAGTCCTCTTACGAACCTCGTATCCTTATACAGTTGCCTGAAATGGGCGGAGCTCCCCGCAGAGGAACGTATATTCAGCGAGGAAATCCACCCGAAGGCTGACGAAGAAGAAGAGGAGATCAGTGAAGACGACCAGGTAGCGACATCGTGGGAATTCGCCAGTTTCACCTCGGACATTTCAGAAAACATTCAAATTCCCATATCTCAAGAACGAGTGGTTCGACGGCCACTTCGACTTGGTTGAGCCGGAAGCTTTGGTTGGGAAGACGCTTCTCTGGATTTCAGAGCATCTTTCTGATGCTGCGCTTGCGTCGAATGTGCGAATTGTCGGTGCGTTGCTCTTCAAACAGTGGGAATTGTTAGCGACCGAGCTTGAAAAGTGTCAGGATTTATCACCGAGCGTGGCGAGTTTGTGCATCGAGCATGTAAATCAGTTGCTGACTGGTCTGGGTGAAGATCAAGCGGAGTCAACAGAAGCTCAGAGATACCACACGTTGAAGGTAATCCATTCCTTCCTTCGTCCAACCGGTTTTATCTCCTGCGATTTTTAGGAATCTTTTGAAAAGGCGCCGAAAGCATCGGAATCCGATGAGAAGCTTTCTTCTGTCGTCGAGAAGGCGATTAATGCGACACGTGAAACAGAAGAGAAGTCGTTGACTACATCGCAGACCGCGTTGTTTAAGAAATGGAACGAAAGGCGACAAGCGCTGATCGAAGCGCAAGCAAATAAGGTCGCGCTGCGAATCCGCCTTGACGAAATCGCCGAAGAGAGAAGCGAGACCGAGGATGAGAAGGAACGTCTGATGTTCTTCGAGAATCGCGAGAAATGGATCGACACTGCGAACGAACGCGATCGTCTTTTCGAAGAGTTTAAGGTGGACGCTGAAGCCACAGAGCAAACGGAACAACAGTACTCCACGGAGATGTTCGAGAAAGCGAGGAAAACCGTTGAAAGATCGTAATTCGCGTATTAGGAAGTTGTTACATTTGTCGTTGTTAAAGTTTTCAACATCGCTCCCCTTGTCGTCATAAGCTGTTTCGTCTGATTTGTACCTCTCCACAGTAATTTTAAGCTAAATTCGATGTTCTCAGCTTTGTCATGGCTTCAAAAGAGCTCCAAGCTCGGTGCAGGATATGTAAGTCGCCCCGCTCATTGTCAGCTCTCTGTTGATACCGTAACCCCTTGCAGTAGCCGAACGTCTCTCGGAGAGCGCCCACATCGTTGATCACGACCCCTCGCTGGCGCTCTACCGTCTCCAGGAACACGTCAGCAAGTCGCTTCCCGTCCTCGTCAAGCGAAAATACGAAATGAAACAAGTGAACGCGAACCTCCAAGGCGCGTGTTTCGACCTCGACAACGCGATCACGTAAGGCTTGCACACTCGTAAAACGTTCCATACCGCATCTTCAGCGCGGTAGAGAGCATGAAGAAGGCCTCGAGTACGTTCGACTCGATCCAGGAACAACTGCGCAACTGTTTGTACTACAAGCAGCAGTTGGACTACGAAAGCAATCGAGGCGCGACGCCTTCAGGCGGCTCAAAGCCTCTAAAGCAAAGCAAATCGTACCATGGGCGCACAGCTCCACGACTGGATGACTCGTCGCCCGAATGAACTCAAAATATTTCATTGATCTCAAATTGAATAATAACAACAAACAATAACAAACAGCTTCAACGATAACAACAAACACCAAGTTCAACTTTCTACGCCTTGAGCTTGGTACTCTTAACAGTCGCAGCGCGGATACCTCGCGATTCACCAGCGTATTTGTCCATTTCACGACGGACATCGGGAACTTGAGAACGACGCTTGACGACGGCCTTGCGGAACTGAACACGTTTCTGGATGCGAGAGTGCTTCTTCGTCTTCTTTCTCTTCGCAGTAAGACCTTTGTTCTTTTCGATCTAAATAGCAAAATGAATAAAGAGCCCCTCCCCTTTAAAATGGCTTACTTCATATGTGATCTTTCTCTTCTCGTCATCGTCAGCAACCTCCACTTGAGCCTCTTCAGCCTCCACGAGTTCGTTCTCCTTGTCGTCGGATATGCTGATCTTCTCTGGCTTAGCGGGTAACTTTCCAGCGATTCTTGCGAGCACCTTTACTGCTGACTTCTTCTTGCCATCGTCAATCGCAGTGCACAGTTTACGGAACTGACGTTCGTTGAAGTCAATAAGAGTCTCTGCATCATTCAAGTACTTCTTTAATTTCATGAGCTGCTCGATCACAGGATGCTTGCTAACTTCGCCAAGATCTTCGAGTTCAAGCGAGTGAACGTAGTGGACGTAGAAGAGAAGGCTTGAAAAGTAGCTCGAGAATAGATATGTCACCGCTTCTATCTCTTTCCTAAGAGGGAAGTCTTCTTCGCCCATCATTTCGATGAACTTCTTGAGAGGTACTATTGTCGATTTCATAAGGGCTTTCTGAAAACATAAATTTTTTGAGAAACTCTGAAATATAACCCTTACTTTTTCTTTGTATTCCTCAACCATATGATCGTATTCCGGACGGCGAGCTTTCAACAGTTCCATCATCTTCTCGGGAGAATCAGCCTCTTCCTCTTTCTCCTCTTCAGCTTCCTTCATTTCAACGTCGCCTTCTGCTTTTTCCGCATCTCCATAATCAATTGATGCCAACACCGCGTCCAATTTCTTCTGTCGCGCCAACGCGTCTTCCTCTTCAAGATCGATCGCTTCCTCGTCCGATGCGTTCACTCCTCCCCAATCCTCGTCAACGTAAGAACTGCCATAGAATCCAGCCCGCTTGTTTCCCCACTGATTTGCATTCGGGAGGTCTCCATCTTCGTCAACTTCCGCCTCGTCATCGTCATCGGAGTCTTCAAAGTCTCCGTTAACCTCTTCTTGATCATCGGAGAAGTCGTCGCCTTCGACGTTGAGCACTGCTTCGAGCGTTGGACGCTTGCTCTTGCGGGTCAAGTCAGTGGAGGTCGCGTCGCGATCGTTGTTAAAGCGATCCACTTCGTCAAACATTTCATCGCTATCATTTCCGTCATTAACGGGGGCCTCGCGCTCATGCTGCAGCTTCTTGTGTTGCCTACAAGAAACTATATAGAAATCGGGGACGTGATACTTGGGGCATAAATAAGCGCCTTTCTGGCAATTTTGTTTGCATTCCGTTTCTGACGGTACACAATCCTCACATATAGCTTGTCAAAATTACTCGAATCGACCCGCTGCCCTAACCAACTCGCAAATCACCTAAACTTACTTCTTTCCTCCACGTCGCTTTCCCATCGCGTCTGCTGTTTGCTGTTCGAGAGACTTCTGAAACAGCGTCACTCGTTAATTCTCACTGAAACCTTGAACTTCAAAAGAAAACCGCGAAAATCAGTGAAAAGTTCAACAATTCGAATTTGCCTTTTCAATTTTAAAGAAATACCGTACTTTCTCGCAACTTGTGCAATCACATCGTTCCAAGAACCGCTTTTCCGCCTAGTTATTTTCAAATCCGCGTTTAATCTAAAAACAAGTTCGTTTCATCAGTTTCCCATTTCGCCGTTTTGCTTCTCTCCAGCTTTTTCCTGGCATGATCGGGCGCTGGTAAGGTCGCTGATATCAATGACATCATCCGGCGCGTCGTGTACGCGTCGGCGACCGAACATTTCGAAAGCGCCGATTTTGCGGTTTTTGTTTGCTTCGTGTGGTCTCTTGTCTAAACGGTCCCAATCCTTGTTGCATCAGCCTTCTTTCAGCATCCGAATTTGGGCCTAGCGGATGCACCGGATTCGAAATGATCATACGACTCCATAAGCACTTCTCGGCGACCTCGTCCCTTCTTCGCGCCGTACAGAATCAGCAGCATCGAGCGCTTTCGCTGACCACTGCTTCGTCAAACACTTCCAAGGATGGTCAGAAGGTGAGTTTTTTCAATTCAATATTAGCAACACGCCGAAATCTTTGTATTTTATTAAACAGATTTGAAACGCGCGTTTTGCTTTTCCTCACTGAATTAGTTTTGCTCGCCAGGGTAATCGGGCGCAGCGCATCGCCTGCACGTTACTCAATCGGGAAACGTGGTTAGATCACTGTCAGAGGAGACGGAAGATCGACTGTTCGGTGGTTGTTCTCGTTCTTGCAAAGTTTATAAACTTTCTCGAAGTTAAGAAAAAGATGCGAGTTGCTAAATGTGATTTCAAAAGGTTTTGGCTTATATCGAATTTAAGAAGGCAAAACTTCAATATTTGCGTTATAGCCTGTTCTATCGGAACGCGAGGCGGCCTACTGGCTTCATAAAGATATGTCGCCGATCGAGCGAATGCGCATCTCGTGGAGGGCCTTCGCCTCTCCAGATATGCCGAAAGCGTTCAGGAAATTTGGCGAGGAAATCAAGAAGACGGCAGAAAGCATTAAGGCACAGGCAGAGAGTAAGCAACACGATTTGGTTTTTCCAATGTTTTTCAAATTGGTATTTAGAAGACAACAAGAAAACTGGAGGTGGTGGAGGAGGAGGAGGAAAGGAAGAGCCTAGTTCGCCCATCAACTGGCAGCAGATCGGAATCGCAGTGGGAGCGATTGCTCTTATCTACCTCTTGAACGAAGCTACGGCGTACAAAGAGATTTCTTGGAAGGAGTTCTACAGCGATTTCTTAGAACGCGGAATTGTTGGTCCATATCAAACTTTATCTTCAAGTACCTCGATCTCTTCTAGGTCGATCGTTTGGAAGTCATCGACAAGCGATGGGTTCGAGTTGTCACCACTACGGGAGGCAGCGGTGTGACGAACTATTTCAACATAGGAAGTGTTGACAGTTTTGAGCGGAGTTTGGCCGCTGCTCAACACCATCTGCAGATTCCCGCAGAAAAACAAATCACCGTACTCTACAAGAGCGAATTTGACCCCAAGCGAGAACTGCCTTCGATCCTCAGCGCAGTGATTCCGATAATTTTCTTGTACTACATGTACAGAAGTTTCAAGGGTGCTGCAGGCAAAGGTGAGCCTGTTTGAATTATGCGTAAAATTGTTGAAGTTCAAGGTGGCGGAGGTGGAATCGGAGGGATGTTCGGTTCGGTTGGCCAATCAACCGCTCGTATCATCAACAAGGACGAAATCAAGGTTGCATTCAAAGATGTCGCCGGTTGTGAAGAGGCGAAGATTGAGATTATGGAGTTTGTTAACTTCTTGAAAAATCCGGAACAGTACAAAGCTCTCGGTGCTAAGATTCCCAAGGTACCCGGCGTCTTTCAGCTTCAAAATTGAATTGATGATTTCTAGGGAGCTATCCTGACTGGCCCTCCAGGAACGGGTAAAACTCTTTTGGCCAAGGCCACAGCAGGTGAAGCCAATGTGCCTTTTATTACCGTCAGCGGTTCTGAGTTCTTGGAAATGTTTGTCGGTGTCGGTCCAGCGCGTGTTCGCGATATGTTTGCCACTGCCAGAAAGAATTCGCCTTGTATTCTTTTCATTGACGAAATTGACGCCGTTGGACGGAAGCGTGGAGGTCGCGGTGGAATGGGCGGCCACTCAGAGCAGGAAAACACTCTGAATCAGCTTCTTGTTGA
Source organism: Steinernema feltiae (assembly GCA_007213375.1). NCBI lineage: Eukaryota > Metazoa > Nematoda > Chromadorea > Rhabditida > Steinernematidae > Steinernema > Steinernema feltiae. Next base: position 25,742 of record MQUG01003360.1, read on the forward strand.
GATGGATGGTTAGTTTAAGAGGTACAGATTCCATAAAAACCGTAAGCTTATAGGATTCACTACTGACGAGGCATCTGTGATTGTCATCGCAGCTACGAATCGTGTCGATATTCTCGACAAGGCTCTCCTCCGTCCCGGTCGTTTCGATCGTCAAATTTACGTTGCAGTTCCCGACATTAAGGGACGCGCTTCTATTTTCCGAGTTCACTTGGCTAATCTGAAGACTTCACTTAACAAGACCGAGTTGTCTCGCAAACTCTCGGCGCACACTCCAGGCTTCTCCGGAGCCGATATCGCCAACGTTTGCAACGAGGCTGCTCTGGTCGCTGCTCGTGATGCCTGTGACGAGATCTCTGCTAAGCATTTCGAACAAGCCATCGAACGTGTTGTCGCTGGTATGGAGAAGAAGAGTCAGGTGCTTCAACCCGACGAGAAGAAGACCGTCGCATATCACGAGGCTGGTCATGCCATCGCAGGCTGGTACCTCGAGTTTGCCGATCCGCTTCTCAAGGTCTCGATTATTCCTCGAGGAAAGGGTCTCGGATACGCACAATATTTGCCCAAGGAGCAGTACCTCTACAACAAGGAGCAGCTGCTTGATCGAATGTGCATGACCCTGGGAGGTCGTGTGTCTGAAGAAATCTTCTTCGGACGCATTACAACTGGTGCTCAGGACGATTTGCAGAAAGTCACTCAAATAGCCTACGCTCAGGTAACACCGCACCTCACACGTTGCATTGTGTTGATCACCGTGTTCAGGTTGTCAAGTACGGTATGAGCTCGAAGATCGGCCCATTGTCGTTTGACACTCCTCAACCCGGAGAGATGAACTTTGACAAACCATACTCGGAGTCCACAGCTCAATTGATCGATCATGAAGTCCGTGACATGGCAAACATGGCCCTGGAAAGAACTCGTGAACTATTGCTTTCGAAACGCGACGAGATCGAAAAGGTCGCGCTTCGACTACTCGAGAAGGAGATTCTCTCTCGTGAAGATATGGTCGAGCTGCTTGGCCCTAGGCCATTTGTCGAGAAGCACACCTACGAAGAGTTTGTAGCTGGTACTGGTGGATTGGATGAAGATACTTCCCTACCAAAGGGTTTGGATTCGTGGAACAAATCGCGAAACGAACCTGAAGAAGGCGAAAAGAGCGAAAAGAAATCAAAATGATAGAGCGACTAGAAGCATTAGGATTAAAAATGATGACGCATTGTTATTGATACGTTTCTGTGAGAAATTGGAGTGTTGTTGTTGGATGTTTTACGATGTTTGGATATTGTTGGTCGATGAATACAATGCTAACAAGTCCGCATAAATGCGATCAACGTCCACTGCGGTTCTTTCCATAATAACAATATCTGATTTATGTAATATTTATTCTGATTAAATTTGGATTTTTCAGCGAAATGAGTCGAGAGAAACACGCAAGACAAGCTCAAACAGGAGTTCGCGCGATCGCAAGTGCTTTGGGAATTCAACGCCACGAGCTTGGCGCTTTCACCAAAGTCAACAAAGAATATGCCGGAGTCTTTCCTGTAAGTTGAAAGTCAAGCGAAACATGTCAGCAATTTGTTGCTTTTGTTGTAGCCTTATAGCGGAACCATTCATCCTCCACAGAGCGACAGAGATAACTTTGAATTCCTCTCAAACGTTCATAACGCGCTCCGAACGCGATACGTCGAACTCGAGAGCTTCGACCCGGACCCGCCGAAGAACGACGTTCGCCACTACACCGACAACTACAAGAAAAAGCTCGTGGCGCATATTCCCGTTAATTATCATTTCGACCGTATGCCGGCAGAGCTGAACTTCAAGAGTAAATCTAAGGCGTCGCGGGCGAAGAAGCGAAAGATTGTGGACGACGACGTAACGGTGAAGTTGGAGGCACTGGAAGCCAAAGAAAATCAGACCACGGACGTTGTGAACGACGCGGAATCGGACGACAACGAAGAAGAGGAAGAGGGAAAAAAAGGCGACGATGAAGAAGAACAATTGTCCGATGACGACTACCAAGAGGAAGATAACGACTACATCCAAAATTACTTTGACAACGGCGAAGGCTACGATATGTCCGATGACAACCTGGATGACGACGGATTTTGAGAAGTTTTGTTTTGTTATTGCTTGTACATTATCGATTGTTTTGTTGTTTGGTTTGTTAACTACATGAGAAGTGAAAATTTTATACAAAAGTTTAGAAACAAGCTTCGATACTAAATATTAACGCACACGCTTGCCAATAAAGTAAAACCGAGATGAAAAGAGGCGCGCGTTTTGCGAAAGGATATGAACGGCCCGGGTGCAAAAACGGCTTCAAAGATGAGATGGCGCTTCCGCGGCCGCGGAATTTGCGTAGTTTTTGGCGTACTAGAATTCATAGAGCGAAATATTCCAAACTCCGAGTAATTTGAACAATAAACTTGATTGTGAACCGAAACGAATCCCTGTTGCGTTCATTCCGGCCGTTTCTGCGAACGAGCCTTTCTGAAAGTGCGCCGCCTATTTTGACAAAATCTCAGCCGGCATCCCCAAATCCCTAATTTGCAGTTACGCGTGCAAGTGCAAACTGCTGCAGTGCGAGCTGTGCGTGACTCGTGTGTTTGTGGTAATCAACGAGCGCGTTGAATCGTGCGAGCACGCTAATCACTTTTTGCCCGAGCCTCACGTCCGGCGAGCGGTTCGAGTCGTCCATCAGGAGATTCTGCAGAGCGATCGCGAGCACCCGGTTGATCTCGTTGAGGACGGCGCTTTCGCCCGCGCCCTTCCCAAAGAGAAGAATCGCGGAAACGACGGCGAGCTGCACGTTGTTCAGTTCCAGAGCTTGAAACTCGCCGGCGACCGCTAAAAAGTCCCTGAAAAACGACGGATTATCGCGGAGAAGCTCCTTCGACTGAATCCGCGTGTTCTCCACCACGAAACATTTGTCCACCGAGTCGAACTGGTTGATGAGTTGGAGAAGTTCGATCTCGATGAACGGATCGCGGATGAGGAGGCGCCGTTTCTCGTCGTAGGAGAGCTGATGGAAGGGCGCAAACGACTTCGCAAAGTCGATCGTCCGCAGAAGCGCGACGTCCATCAGTTCGCCGATCTTCGCAGCCGTCACTGGCAGTGGCGAGTCGATGTGTCGCGCGTATCCGGAGCTGATCTGGCGCACGAGCGGCTCCCACTGCTCCGCGGTGATCTCGTGGCGTTCCGCGTTCAACTTTGACATCGCCTTTTCGCACTGGCGCCGCCCGCGGTTCTCCTCGATCAGCTCGCGATGCGCGCGACGTTCCGAGTCGTTCAGCACAACTGAAATGGAGGTTGTAGGAATCGTTTCAGTCACTTCCGTGTTGATAACGTCAGCTTTAAGCCGTGAGACAACGACTAGTCTCGCATCGCCAGACGAATGAATGCGAACGTGAAAGTCAGCTGTCTGCAATCCTCACGATTTGTGCCGCGAATGACACCAAGTAGGTGCGAAAGGTCAACCAAGCATGATCTGTTTGCGCGCTGCGCACGAACTCACAGTGGGGAGTCAAAAATCACTTACGTTCCGGTGCCATTCCAATCGCGATGCACTTCACATAGCGACAGTACTGACAGACGTTGCGGGTGTTCTTGTTGATGTCGCAGTTGTTCGATTCGCGGCACGTGTAGTTCATGCGCTTCTGAACGGTGCGACGGAAGAATCCCTTGCAGCCTTCGCACGTAATCGCCCTGTGAATTTCTCATTATCCTGCGCCTCCGACGATTCTCGCTTACTTGTAGTGCAATCCGGTCGCTTCGTCGCTACAAACTGAGCACAGTTGTCCCTTCTCCAAGTAGCTGGGGATGTAGGGAGTGGCTGAAACATTCACTTATCGTAGTCTCTGCAATCTGAGGCGACGCGCGGTGAGGTCACTTGTGTGGAGAAGTGTGGCGCAAGCGGGATGAAAGCGAGCCGAGCGCTTTGAAGCGCGCCGACGGCGTGAGCGCATTGGAGAAGAGGCGTCAGAGCGTAGCGCGGATTGAAATCCGGGACACCGTAAGCTCCGCGAAGAGCGGATTCAGGTGCGAAGGTCAAGCGCTTCACAGTTCGCGCTGTGCGACATGCGCAACACTCCTGCTGAGAGTCACAGAAGGTCAACGTTGATGGACTTACCCTTGTTTCTAGCGCGTGGAGGACTCATGGTGTGTTGGGGTACGGTAGTTGGATGTAGAATGAGATATCTGAAAGAAGCGGAAAATGACCGTCGAGGAGGGGAGCGGAAACGCGGAATGAATGCGCCGTCGGCGATGCAGCCACCGAACACGGTAAGGGCACCTGTTGCGGTGGTCGACTCCTCCCTCCAGCGGGTCACGGCGGCTTGCGCAACCCGAAGATGCACTACCGGTAAACAACCGAGCTGTGGCCAGTGAGATCATCTGGTGGACTAACAAATGAGGCGACGAGTGGTTAGGGGCATGGGCGAATATGGCCGTAGGTAGATCGGATCGCCTTTTGCCCGAAAAGAGTTTTATGGACCCGGGAACAGGTGGGAACACGGTCGTAAATTCATCGAGCAGCAGAAAGAGCGCGCGGATGCGAATTTGCTTGACAATCGCACGCTTCAAATCTCAATTTTGAAGCCAAAAAAGTTTGTTTTCCAGGCGAGTTTTGTTGATCGAAGGAGAGAGAGAAATTGAGTTCAGAATTCGACGCCCGAGGTCTTCCGCATTTTGCCATTTTCAAAACAAACTGAATTTATCGTTCCGATCGCCGAAGGCCGCGATAAGCGCAGAAACTCTAGGGAAGAGCACAACGCTTCGCCCATACGGTTGTTTTCGTGTGGACCAACTCAGGTCACTCGGTTACTCGTCCTCTTATGTAATCAGACGCTCGGGACGAGCGACCTGAAGAAGAGCTCTTGCGCAATGCGGCCAGACCTCTGCGCGTTCGCTTTGTGCCAAAGTGAAAAACAATCGTCGCAGGCGACCTGAGAGAAGACGATAGCGAGGCTGAAGATAACAACGGAGAAGGGAGATAGCGGAAGATGCGAATAAAACCAAGAAATGCCACAAAAATACCGAGAAATGGGCGCCAGTCGGCCGCGCAAGAGAGCGACAATCCTCGAGGGATCCAAACAACAAACAATCCGCTTTGATTCTGTTTGCCACGTCATTGGAAGATTGAAGAAAATTTGCAAGTCGAGTTGGAACGAGGCAAAAGCATAAACAATTTATCAACAAGACAGTTTCAACACGCGCTTCAGTCGGTCACCCACTCGTAGTCAATGTCCTTCTTGCGGCACTCTGACTCCAACCGCAACTTCTGAGAGGCCGCGGGTGCGCGGTCCCGGAGACTTGCTGCAATCTTTCTCTCCTCGTCCCTGATCAGCTTGTGCAGTAAATCGAGTTGGGCCTTCAGGTTTGGAATCTTCCTTTCAATGCGGCGTCCGATTTTGCGCGTCATTTCCCACTCCATTACAAGCTTCTGCGGAACGCGCGACCTCCATTCCGACATGATCTGAAACAATACAAGATGCTAATCTTTGACATTGAAATCGCGAACGAATTGAGTGCGGATAAACAAACAACACGACGATGAAAATTGGAAACAATCAATAACAGAAATCAGCAAAAAACCTAGCGGTGAGTACGGAAGGCAAGAAAATTCATTTCAGCAACGCAAGATTGGAGGAGAATTACCAAAAAACAAAAACAAAAACGAAATGATATCAAAAAGTTGCGCGTCACTCAAACGACGCTGTGCAAAAAGCTTCGGCGGAGTGTTGGTTCAGCGCATCGAGCAGAAATTGATGAGAAACAATCGGGGTGGGAACCAAATTAGACATGTAATTGATAGAATACGCTCGCCGTCGAAGGTCGCTCGACAGAAGCGCAAAGCTCGTACAAAGCAGGGGAACGTGAGTAACTTGAATTCAGGGAGGAGAATCACAAACGCGGTCGAGTATGCCGAACAGAAGGAAATCCTCATGAAAATACAGAGACTAGAGAGGCGAATATAGGCTATCGCCGGCAGTCTTTTGGATACAAAACACAGCACAGCGAACAACAAAGCACAAAACAATAAGAAGGAACAAATTCGCATCTCGCCGTTCACCGAATTGCGTCGGTGAGGGCAATTTTATTTCAAGCAAAATCGGCCGACTCTCGAAGCGAAAACCGAGGCGGAGACAAATGCGCACCACGGATGGCGGAATTCCGGTGTCTTTTACGATGCGCCGAGCACGAGTTCAAAAACGAGGCGGCACAGCGGAGTCCAGCAGTTCTTGGTGCTTGAAGTGAGGTGCGCAGAGCCGAAACTTGGAGTAGAAACGAGGCGCGATGCTTTTTGGTGCATTTTGGGCGAAGCTGCTGCGACTTTGTACCCAAAATGTGGAGTTGGAAGGTGTCGAGCGGGTCAGGAGAACGGCCATCTGCCGCTCAAAAGTGATTGCTTTTCTGCGTACAAAGAAGGTTGGCAACTCGTTATTCCGCGAATTAGTTTATTCCGACCGTTTAACAATCTTGTTTGTTTGAAGTTTGAAGGAATCAGGCAGCGGGGTCAGCCTCTTCGTCACTTTGTTCCTCAGCGATCGACGCGTTTACACCTCGCGGAACAACATGCGAGCGGTGATGCTGATGAAGTCCCGAAGTGGACGGCATGGCGTCGTACATGGCGCTTCGATCAGGCACCGCGAAGAGGTCCGCGTCAGCACCGCGGAAGCTACCGTAATTGCTGCCCACAGCCGGACGTTCGACGCCCATTTTTCGCGATCGCAATCCGTACAAGTAGAGAGCGTTTAGCGACATGTCTGCTACTGTTTCAGACGCGTCAATCCCTGAAAATACGGTATTCAAGGCTATGCGAAATATCCAAATTTCAAATTTCTTACCCGAGGCTTGGAGAGCACTCATATGGTCTGTTATACCGCTCTGGCGCAGACTTCCTGTGAGAGAAGCTGTCGGGTCTATGACGGACAAGTTGTTCCGCGGTGGTCCTTCCATCCGCGTTAGACCGTCACGTGTCTTGTGCTGGCTGGCGGCGGCTGTTGAGGTGTACAAGGCTCCATTGAAGCCTCCGACAGTCGCCAGAGCGAGCTGTGGTGCGAGACTCATCGGACCGAGGGAGAGAAGACTTTCTCGCAAGAGATTGTTGACGTCTTTGAGGTCGCGCAGATCGTTCTTCACCATTTTCTTCATCCGATGCAGGAATTCACGACTGGAGGCTGGCGGATTCCACTCGGGGTTTGTGGCGGCGAAATGCATGAGCGACATCTCTGTCTTACCATTCTGGGCTTGATTCGCAAGGCTTGTGGGAATGGGCTCTTGTCGAACTTCGGTCTGATCGACAACAGAAGCCTGGAACACCGGGTCGCCGTGTTTGGAAACCTCCATCATCGCAAAAGTGCACACGTCACCAAGACCATCGATGGTAGTCGAGTAGTCCATAAAGAAATCGACGAATCTGTGCGCTCTCGGTCGAAGAGAGAAGAGGATCAGGAAGGGCGTTATGATTGGACTCATCAGTTCTTCCAGAAACAGATGCGCCTTCGACTGGAACAACTCGCAGAATCCGCGTCGCACCTACAAGGAAAGCAATGAAAGCAATGGACAGATTCAGCGCCTCATCTAACCTCTTCAGTGTGTGCGTTTTCCTTCCATCCGGGAGGCGCGTACTGGATCTGAGCGATTATCTGTCCCATGTACCAGTCGGGACAGAACACCATGTTTTCCTTGGCAATGAACGGGACACATGCGGCAATGATTGCGCTAGCAACCGCGAATACGGTAGGCATGTGCTCAATCTGAAGATCTACAGTCCAACATTTTCAGAGTTACGTCGCTTACCGCAAAGACATCCGGATCCCACCACGTGAGCGCAACGATGACTACCCAGAGAGAAGCAGCCATGAATGTGATCGTCCGAGCGATGATATCAAGAGCGGGAGAGACGAACTGCTCGGTGTACTTCACCGACATTTCGTACGATCTGTTCAGGCGTTGCCGGAACTCGTGTTCCAATTCGTTGAAGTGGCGGATGCGCATTCTACCGTAGTTGGAATATTTTCTCGTGCCAAGCGCTCCCGGTTCAAGTTTTAACAAATTGGCCAACGAGAAGAATCCGTAGAGAAGCTGGTAGACGAAGATCAGCGGCAGCAGGAGGATGTTCGCCACTCCCACCCACAACATTGTTTCACGCATTTGCTCCACGCACCGCTCTCGATCTCTCTGTTGTTTGAACTCTTGTTTCAGCGTGTATGGACACTCCCACGGCGAGCAGTGACCCCAGAAGAGCATGTACTCAATGTTGAGCTTCAAGCCGTCAGGGAAGTAGGGAAGCGTTCCCATAAGCGGGATGTTCAGGTTGACCGGCAAAATATCCTGAATTGCTCATTAGAGCAACGGCGAATGACGAGCGAATAGACAAACCTTGTTTACCATAGCAATCAAGTAGTTTTCGTGGCGCAGAATTCTCTGGTAAACATCCAACTCGTCAATCTCGTCGCGATTAATCACCAATTTCTGTTCGGAGGACTGAATGCTGCACAGTTTCTTAAGAACACAGTTCCACGTGTAGTTCGGCAGTTGGTCATCGGTGATTCCAAGTGCTGTGCGATAGAAACTGAAATGATTACGGTGGAAAAGCAAGTGAAACCGAGTAGCTTGCCTTTGGATTGTGCTAAATTGGGTCAAAACTGTTGCGACTCTAATCAGACGATAGAGAAAGAAGATCGCGGCTGCAAGAATCGTGATTATCACAAAAACGCTCAATTGTGCCGCAGAATTCGGAATGAAGACGTCCTGCAACGTATTTAGAGTGATGAAAAGCGTCGCGAGGCCAAGTAATACCGTAAAGTGAATTTTTCCGTCAATTTGGACTCCGTCGATGGTCGTGTTGGTGCTTTTGAAGAGGACGCCGTAGTCGATGTACGAGAACAAGAAGGTTGCGAAAGCGACGACGAAGACGATTCGCAGGAGATAGCAAATCAGCTCTAAGACGATGCACAAATAACCTTTGCCCTGGTGGTATTCGTAGACCCGCGTGAAGAACTGAATGATCATCGACTTTTCATCAACTTGGTGGATGGAAAACTCACTTGATCGAGATCTTGGATGTGATCCCAACGCTGTTCAGTATGATTTGCTCCCGAAGAGGGCATGAGCGAGTCTCTCTCACTGTGGCTAGGTGGCGAGTTTTGAAATTGATGGAGTTCAGGTGGGTTGGAAGCGTGTACCGAAGGCGATTGGCCAATCGAGTGATAGGAAGGGGCGGTGCCGTAAATCGACGAACTTTCTCCGCGTTCGGCGTCGTCAGCATCGCCACCTATGGCCTGGTAGTGCTTGTTCTTCTGCCATGGCCAGTCCATTCTAGAAACAGAGAGGATTCGATGGGATGGACGCGGAGAGATCGCAAGGGAGTTTATATGCTCGAAAAAGCGAAGCGATTCGCATTGCTTTAAAGCGAGTGGTTCAAGAGTGAAGGACGATTCAGACGAAAAACACGTATCTCTGCGAACATAGCCAGATATCTCTTCAGAGAGGGCCTATTTTGTCATAAGAGCATTCCGAAATGCAAAGAACTACCTGCGCTTACGATTGCGCCTAAAATTAGTGCGATCTTATCAATGTGTGCAAAGATTATGCAGTTTGCATTGCCAAGCGCATCTGCCGCGCTGGAAAATGTAACTATTTGTAACTATAGTTCGAGGAAAACACTCTAATCATGACAATTTGGACTCAATCGAGAGCCCGGTGTCCTGCTGCACACACATATCGGAGTGTTCTTGCTCCGAAATATGCTCATTTCGGGCTTCGTACTTCCTGCAGGCTTAGGCCTAGGAGCTGCCGCCACTAGGCTGCAAACCCTGCGGAATTCACGCGTGATCTTTTTTCGCGTGATCTTTTGCACCGGTGATCTCTTGCAGCATAATCGGTTTTCTTGGGCCGTATCGTGTTCAACTCCCTCACGCCGTAATCTTTGTTTGTTTCTATTGCGGTTTATTACTTTTAGTCGGAATTTAAGTCGACATGAGGGGAATATTTCAACATGCATGGTTACCTCTCGCTCGGGTTTTCATGCAAATTCAATAATTGACGCTACGCGTTGTGTTGTCTTATTATTTGTATAAACGCTGGAGCGCGCGGAATCCGCGCATCTGTTTTACTTTTCACGATTTTACGACTTTTAATTTGAAAATTTGGTGATACTTCTCGGTGGGTTTTCATATTCCAAATTGAAATTTTGAACTTTCGTTTGTTTCTGTTTCAATTTTCGCAAACAAACAACCATTTCACCGCAAAAAGGGTGACACGTCTCGTCTCGAATTTGAACGTCTCGAAAATATGCGCGCGATGGCTCACCGGTGGATGCATTTGTCTGTTGCGCGCGGATCTGCGTTCTACGCCCAGTGGTCTCGTTTGTCGCGTTTTCTGAAAGTCCGGTGTTGCACTCACAATGTAGTGACTGTAATCGTTTTATCTCCGCAAGGTTGAAACAAAGAAAGACCGGTATTGTTGACATAGGCAGGATGTGGCAATCACGTGTCAGGGTCGACCCTGACAAGGACTACCGTACGCATCTCTGTCATCATAGGAGTAACCTGACGAGAACGAAGAGGAGCGCGGAGACGAGAGGAAGGGAAGCGACGGAAGTGATGCATCCGTCGCCCTGGCAGCCGCCGGTGCAGACCTCGACGAAGAAGTTCTGCTTCGTGTCTCTGCGCCGCGGGTTACTGTAGCCGTCGCTGAAGAGGTGCCGACGGACGCGTTGGGGCACAGCGCCGCCCGACTTGTAGAGCGTGCAGCCGACGATCTCCTCGACGCCGCCGCACCGCCGCTCCATGATGGTGCGCTCTGAAAGCGGAAAAGTTGTCTCGAGTGGCTGGGAACGGCCGGGGGCCCTTAAACCCGCGACATCTGTCGACTGCGCAGGATTTACGGTCGATTTGCACTTGTTGGGTCGTTTTTGTTGGCTCAGAGCGTGGCGGGCGGACTTTTGACCCGCGCCAGTCGCTTCTCAGTTCATTTCCCACCGCCCAACGGGCCTCTCGAGGCGAAAAGTCCCTTGTTCTCGCCTAACACAATTACTCTCCCGACGCGCGTCCGTAATTGGGGCCGGAGGAGGCGAGAAGACGGATTTCCTGGCCCTCCGGCCGCATATGAACATAATAATTGGCGCTGAGACCGCTTTTCCCACCGCAATCAGCCGACAAAGCGCGCTGCACTCGAGAATGCGCGAGCGAATTCATTTCGGAGTGAATGGAATGTTTCACACGAAGAGGGAGAAGGCAATTTGCGTCGAGTTATGGGATTAGGAGCCGCGGGGAGGGTGGGGACCTACTTTTGCCAGTGGAGGTCTTGTAGTAACTGTAGAGACAGTGCGTGGCGCTGTCGTTGGCGCAGCGCGTCGGCGCGAGGCGTCCGTGTTGGCATTGGTCGATGATCCGCGCGTTCTCCTCGGGCGAGTACCAGTTGGAACTGCGGTCGCACTGCACGCAGAAGAGTTCGCCGAGCGCTGAAACGCGTTGATTAGTGGCGCGCCTTCAGAGACTGACACGTGACCACACACGACGGAAACGGAGGAAACTGACCGTGACGGCTCTGGAGGAGCACGAAGACGACGAAGGCGGCCAAATTCATCGCCGCTGAAGTGGCGCGGACTACTTTTACGGGATCAAGAGGCCGCGGCAGTGAAAGGGAGGGAGCGGTGCGGGTGGTCGTCGAGGAGCTCTTGGGACGTCTTAATTAGGACGGAACGAGCGTTCGAATATTACTGAAACGAAGAGGAGTTTGAGGGTATTTGCGGGTCGCAAAGGGCGTCGTGGCGGCGCCCCGCCTCCCACCGCGCTAATTGTCTCGCAATATGACTCTTGAGGCGCGCGCCGCGAATTTGTCGGGGAATTCGCGATGAGATCCTCTGATTTACGAGTCATTTTTTAATCAAACTGAGAGGAGCTGCGCGCCCCGCCGTGTGTGGTCATGGCGATGGATGCGCGCAGCCGCGCTTCCATCCAATTTCGCGACTTGAACGGACGGACAAAGCGGGTGGCGCGCGGAAAAAACACGGAAATTCTCGCATTAGGCCAATTTTAGGGCGCTTTGAGCGGCGCCAGGCGGTGAGCGCGAGCGCGCGAGCAACGCGAGGAGATGAGTTTCTGTTTTTGAAGGGCGAAATTGCAGAATTTAATGAAATTACGCGCTTCACTAGGCTATTCGCAAGCAGAACCGGCCGACCGACCGTCGTCACTGCCTAACGAGGGCGGAGTGGATTAAGGAGGCTGTAATCCCCTAAAAGGACCGCACACGTGCACTCCTAATGCACTAGTTGTCGTCCACCTGGGCACTTGGGGCATTCCTCTCTGCCGGAAGAGGGGATAATTGTTATTTATCCGCGCGAGAGCACGTTGCGAACGCATTGTTTTCGCGCATTATCCGCCCGCAGATCCAATCGAGCGACGATTCGGCGCATGGGTGGCGGTCGGTGGGCGGGAGCTGCGCTACGTGCTGAGGATAGTAACTATGGGTCACCTGTCCCAACTCACTGCACTCCGAACACGCTGACTTTTGGCGATAAATCGGTGCCAATAATGCGAAACTCACGATTGAAGGAGGTGACTTTGCGACCGAGTGCAGCTGGCGACAATGCACTTTAGGAGCTAATAACGACTCACGCCTGCGGGCACCGGACTACCTAAAAGGTTCCCAGACCCACATTGCGCATTCAAGGCCGTCGTTTCGGGATTCGCTCGATTGTTCATAATCCACGTCTTCGCCCCTTAAAGCGCCGTTAATGAATTCCGCACATGCAAATCCTCCGCCGAACGGACGTCATCGCCTTTGTGTGTGGTCGGCGGTCGCGTGCCGAGTGGCCGTGAGTGAGTGATGTAAGGGGTGTTTGAGGGAGTTTCTCGCACGAAATTGCGTTTTTGTTTTCTGCAAAATCGCCTCAGTCATTGCCCAAAGGAGATATTCTCACCTACCGGCTGTCGCAGCCCCCAATATGTCCTCTAAGTGCCTCCAGAAGCGACGCGATCGATCGGGTAATGGATGTTTAATGCCACGGGGCCTCTTCGCGCTTACGCAATCCCCCAAATTCGCCCCCCAACCACTCACCTTGTCTATCGGTTGTCTCGTCTGCGGTCATCCGAGACAACTCGCTCTTGACTCACATCAGTTCGGGTGAAAGCGTGGAGCGGTCGAGTTTCCGGCGACCAGTTCGTCTCTTTTTCGCTCTTCCAATGCGCAAAACTCGTTTTTGAAATTAATAGGCGCGCCCGTTGATCCACGTTTCCGCTCATTTTTGCGTTTGTTTCCGTCGTAAAGCCACATTACGAGAGCGCGGCCACATTCACTTTGGACTCCGTTCTAGTAAACAAGACCTGGAGTTGTATTCATCCTCGGTCCTGGTGCGACTTTTAATCGAATTAACGTTTTGTAGTCCCGTTGTCAAGACTCCAAATGGAATTCGCCTCAGAGATCCTGAATTTGGCGTTGTCGAGATAGATTTAAATGCAAAAGTCAGATGTTCGGGGGACAGGTGACCCATAGTTACTATCCACAGCATGTAGCGCAGCTCCCGCCCACCGACCGCCACCCATGCGCCGAATCGTCGCTCGATTGGATCTGCGGGCGGATAATGCGCGAAAACAATGCGTTCGCAACGTGCTCTCGCGCGGATAAATAACAATTATCCCCTCTTCCGGCAGAGAGGAATGCCCCAAGTGCCCAGGTGGACGACAACTAGTGCATTAGGAGTGCACGTGTGCGGTCCTTTTAGGGATTACAGCCTCCTTAATCCACTCCGCCCTCGTTAGGCAGTGACGACGGTCGGTCGGCCGGTTCTGCTTGCGAATAGCCAAGTGAAGCGCGTAATTTCATTAAATTCTGCAATTTCGCCCTTCAAAAACAGAAACTCATCTCCTCGCGTTGCTCGCGCGCTCGCGCTCACCGCCTGGCGCCGCTCAAAGCGCCCTAAAATTGGCCTAATGCGAGAATTTCCGTGTTTTTTCCGCGCGCCACCCGCTTTGTCCGTCCGTTCAAGTCGCGAAATTGGATGGAAGCGCGGCTGCGCGCATCCATCGCCATGACCACACACGGCGGGGCGCGCAGCTCCTCTCAGTTTGATTAAAAAATGACTCGTAAATCAGAGGATCTCATCGCGAATTCCCCGACAAATTCGCGGCGCGCGCCTCAAGAGTCATATTGCGAGACAATTAGCGCGGTGGGAGGCGGGGCGCCGCCACGACGCCCTTTGCGACCCGCAATACCCTCAAACTCCTCTTCGTTTCAGTAATATTCGAACGCTCGTTCCGTCCTAATTAAGACGTCCAAGAGCTCCTCGACGACCACCCGCACCGCTCCCTCCCTTTCACTGCCGCGGCCTCTTGATCCCGTAAAAGTAGTCCGCGCCACTTCAGCGGCGATGAATTTGGCCGCCTTCGTCGTCTTCGTGCTCCTCCAGAGCCGTCACGGTCAGTTTCCTCCGTTTCCGTCGTGTGTGGTCACGTGTCAGTCTCTGAAGGCGCGCCACTAATCAACGCGTTTCAGCGCTCGGCGAACTCTTCTGCGTGCAGTGCGACCGCAGTTCCAACTGGTACTCGCCCGAGGAGAACGCGCGGATCATCGACCAATGCCAACACGGACGCCTCGCGCCGACGCGCTGCGCCAACGACAGCGCCACGCACTGTCTCTACAGTTACTACAAGACCTCCACTGGCAAAAGTAGGTCCCCACCCTCCCCGCGGCTCCTAATCCCATAACTCGACGCAAATTGCCTTCTCCTCTTCGTGTGAAACATTCCATTCACTCCGAAATGAATTCGCTCGCGCATTCTCGAGTGCAGCGCGCTTTGTCGGCTGATTGCGGTGGGAAAAGCGGTCTCAGCGCCAATTATTATGTTCATATGCGGCCGGAGGGCCAGGAATCCGTCTTCTCGCCTCCTCCGGCCCCAATTACGGACGCGCGTCGGGAGAGTAATTGTGTTAGGCGAGAACAAGGGACTTTTCGCCTCGAGAGGCCCGTTGGGCGGTGGGAAATGAACTGAGAAGCGACTGGCGCGCGGTCAAAAGTCCGCCGCCACGCTCTGAGCCAACAAAAAACGACCCAACAAGTGCAAATCGACCGTAAATCCTGCGCAGTCGACAGATGTCGCGGGTTTAAGGGCCCCGGCCGTTCCCAGCCACTCGAGACAACTTTTCCGCTTTCAGAGCGCACCATCATGGAGCGG
>MQUG01003361.1:0-11781 GCA_007213375.1 Steinernema feltiae
CACATCAGTTCGGGTGAAAGCGTGGAGCGGTCGAGTTTCCGGCGACCAGTTCGTCTCTTTTTCGCTCTTCCAATGCGCAAAACTCGTTTTTGAAATTAATAGGCGCGCCCGTTGATCCACGTTTCCGCTCATTTTTGCGTTTGTTTCCGTCGTAAAGCCACATTACGAGAGCGCGGCCACATTCACTTTGGACTCCGTTCTAGTAAACAAGACCTGGAGTTGTATTCATCCTCGGTCCTGGTGCGACTTTTAATCGAATTAACGTTTTGTAGTCCCGTTGTCAAGACTCCAAATGGAATTCGCCTCAGAGATCCTGAATTTGGCGTTGTCGAGATAGATTTAAATGCAAAAGTCAGATGTTCGGGGGACAGGTGACCCATAGTTACTATCCACAGCATGTAGCGCAGCTCCCGCCCACCGACCGCCACCCATGCGCCGAATCGTCGCTCGATTGGATCTGCGGGCGGATAATGCGCGAAAACAATGCGTTCGCAACGTGCTCTCGCGCGGATAAATAACAATTATCCCCTCTTCCGGCAGAGAGGAATGCCCCAAGTGCCCAGGTGGACGACAACTAGTGCATTAGGAGTGCACGTGTGCGGTCCTTTTAGGGGATTACAGCCTCCTTAATCCACTCCGCCCTCGTTAGGCAGTGACGACGGTCGGTCGGCCGGTTCTGCTTGCGAATAGCCAAGTGAAGCGCGTAATTTCATTAAATTCTGCAATTTCGCCCTTCAAAAACAGAAACTCATCTCCTCGCGTTGCTCGCGCGCTCGCGCTCACCGCCTGGCGCCGCTCAAAGCGCCCTAAAATTGGCCTAATGCGAGAATTTCCGTGTTTTTTCCGCGCGCCACCCGCTTTGTCCGTCCGTTCAAGTCGCGAAATTGGATGGAAGCGCGGCTGCGCGCATCCATCGCCATGACCACACACGGCGGGGCGCGCAGCTCCTCTCAGTTTGATTAAAAAATGACTCGTAAATCAGAGGATCTCATCGCGAATTCCCCGACAAATTCGCGGCGCGCGCCTCAAGAGTCATATTGCGAGACAATTAGCGCGGTGGGAGGCGGGGCGCCGCCACGACGCCCTTTGCGACCCGCAAATACCCTCAAACTCCTCTTCGTTTCAGTAATATTCGAACGCTCGTTCCGTCCTAATTAAGACGTCCCAAGAGCTCCTCGACGACCACCCGCACCGCTCCCTCCCTTTCACTGCCGCGGCCTCTTGATCCCGTAAAAGTAGTCCGCGCCACTTCAGCGGCGATGAATTTGGCCGCCTTCGTCGTCTTCGTGCTCCTCCAGAGCCGTCACGGTCAGTTTCCTCCGTTTCCGTCGTGTGTGGTCACGTGTCAGTCTCTGAAGGCGCGCCACTAATCAACGCGTTTCAGCGCTCGGCGAACTCTTCTGCGTGCAGTGCGACCGCAGTTCCAACTGGTACTCGCCCGAGGAGAACGCGCGGATCATCGACCAATGCCAACACGGACGCCTCGCGCCGACGCGCTGCGCCAACGACAGCGCCACGCACTGTCTCTACAGTTACTACAAGACCTCCACTGGCAAAAGTAGGTCCCCACCCTCCCCGCGGCTCCTAATCCCATAACTCGACGCAAATTGCCTTCTCCCTCTTCGTGTGAAACATTCCATTCACTCCGAAATGAATTCGCTCGCGCATTCTCGAGTGCAGCGCGCTTTGTCGGCTGATTGCGGTGGGAAAAGCGGTCTCAGCGCCAATTATTATGTTCATATGCGGCCGGAGGGCCAGGAAATCCGTCTTCTCGCCTCCTCCGGCCCCAATTACGGACGCGCGTCGGGAGAGTAATTGTGTTAGGCGAGAACAAGGGACTTTTCGCCTCGAGAGGCCCGTTGGGCGGTGGGAAATGAACTGAGAAGCGACTGGCGCGGGTCAAAAGTCCGCCCGCCACGCTCTGAGCCAACAAAAACGACCCAACAAGTGCAAATCGACCGTAAATCCTGCGCAGTCGACAGATGTCGCGGGTTTAAGGGCCCCCGGCCGTTCCCAGCCACTCGAGACAACTTTTCCGCTTTCAGAGCGCACCATCATGGAGCGGCGGTGCGGCGGCGTCGAGGAGATCGTCGGCTGCACGCTCTACAAGTCGGGCGGCGCTGTGCCCCAACGCGTCCGTCGGCACCTCTTCAGCGACGGCTACAGTAACCCGCGGCGCAGAGACACGAAGCAGAACTTCTTCGTCGAGGTCTGCACCGGCGGCTGCCAGGGCGACGGATGCATCACTTCCGTCGCTTCCCTTCCTCTCGTCTCCGCGCTCCTCTTCGTTCTCGTCAGGTTACTCCTATGATGACAGAGATGCGTACGGTAGTCCTTGTCAGGGTCGACCCTGACACGTGATTGCCACATCCTGCCTATGTCAACAATACCGGTCTTTCTTTGTTTCAACCTTGCGGAGATAAAACGATTACAGGCATCGGGTCACAATTTCGAGCTCCAAGACTGCAGATCTTCTTTTTGAACGAAAAGTTTGAGCAAAGTTCTGAAGACTCAAGACAAGTAAAAGCGAAGTTCAAAGACATTTTAATTATAATTAATTAATTAATATAAATAAGAGGACAATATTATTTTATACAAATAATAAGACAACACAACGCGTAACAGCACTCAATAGCTGCAAACTAAGCAACTTACTCGTTGTTGTTGGCGGAGACGTCCTCATTTTCGTCGTTGTCTTCATGGCGACGCTGAAACAAAAACTGTAAAGCCGAAAACACTCTTGAGCAAACCTTCAGTGAAAACGGCACGATTGTAAGCACCACTGACCGCCTACGGTCCTGATTCCGATTCCAGTATCTTTCGAAATTAATCTTCAGCGACGACTTCATAGTGGGATGGTGAACAATGTAAGTATTCCAGTAGTTTGACGATCCCCTATCCAGAAGGGTCGCATTGGCGACAAGCAATTGGCTTTGTTCTTCGGTCATTGCAAGACGCATACTCTTTCTGTTCTGATCGCTGCATTCTCCATCTGTCCGCTTCCATCGAGTAATAAGTTCTTCTACTGCACTCGCGGAGAACACATGATCCGAAATCGGACAATGCATAGAGCATTCCCTTTTCTGCAACACCAGATCTGCCAACTGGATAAGAATATTGTCATTGATGGAGCACTCCTTGATTTCAAAATGAGTCAGGTTCAAACTGGAAGAAAAGTGTTGAACTATCTTCTCAATGAGCTCGGGAGCGTTCTTAATTTCCTCCAAAAGGATGTCTTCAAAGTTCTTCGAAATCTGAGGCAGCAGCTTCAAGAAAATTGATTCGTGAGACTTGTCGAGGCAACGAATGACCAAGTTGGACGATTTATAGCCGGTCTCATATCTTGGCCACAACGCATCCTTATTACAGCCTGCCGTAACATCCAGCATTCCCATAAGTGATCCGAGACTTTGTGGGTAGCATCTATTATTCTTGAAGCACCTCCTCATTCTCCAACTCCAATTGAGCGATGATGCAGGAATGACATAAACAGGCATTTCCAGCGGCAATTCCGAACCTTCAATGATGCATCGAGATAGTCGAGCAAAGCTTCTTCCCAGCATGTCCCAATCCTTATAGTTCATTCCCTGGCTTCTGAAAGTCGACTTCCGAGCTGCTACAAGTGCATTACAGCCTCCAGATTCTTCTAATTGAGGTGGGAGCTTGATGAATAAGCGAAGATCGTAGCGGAACTTGATATGAGCCTTGATAACCGTCGTCCAGGTTTCGTTGCCATCGACAGCTTCCAGCGCCTTCTCCAGCAGCTCATAAGACATTACTTCAGCAAGGTGGTTGATAGCGTCTGGATGAAGATGTTCCATTTTGACCTGAAAGCAACGACACATTTATGATTTGAGCAACGCAACCCGAATTAACAAAAGATAACAAAAGAAACACGCAGTATCTTGAAAAGCGAATATAAAAGTACAAATCAACTTTGACGCTAATTTTGACATGAAAAAACGCGTTGCGACCACGATATCAGTGAACAATCGGCGCACCTCAAACCGAGGCAGCACAACGTCACGCACCTGAAAATGTCTGTCTGGCTGAAGAGGTCAGCAACACCGCAAACAAAATTGGACAACTCACAACTTTGCACAAGAGACAGACAAACACGTTGCTGCTCGATGTCGTGTCGAGAAGCAGGAATTCGGGTGCAACATTCCTCACTAGCACAAGCGGCAAGTTCTCGTTGTGTTCACGGAATGCTTCGAAAGCATTGCGTTCGCGTCAGTTTTGGAAATTGATTTCTCCGCATCATGAAAGCAGTAGATTCTACAGAACTCATATTTGAAAAGAAGCATTTCTTTCAGTTTCTCCTGGTCTTTTTTGCGCAACGAGCAGAATCTAAAAGCGGTTGCAAACGAATCCGTATCAGAAAACGTATCCGAAAAATCAAAACTACAGCGGAACAACTATTTAATAAACTAGAAAAATTTTAATATTTAATTTGACAATTTTCTGCACGCGTTAGGGCTTGTCGACGAGGAGGATCTTCCGCCAGTAGTAGTATTGGACAATTTCTGCGACGGTCTGGAAGATGTATGAACAATGAATGAAAACTTGGTGAAAGTGGAACCTTATGAGGAAGGGCGAGCTGGATGAGGGAGAAATTCTTCTCGACCTTCGCGAACTCTATTTCGAATGAGAGCTGGTCTGTATTGCTCCACGAATCGCAGAATTCTTGGAACCTAAACTTGGAACCTGTACGGTGTATTCACAGTTTTGGTACTGACCTCGCACGATGCTCTTGAGCTTCATTCTGCGCTATTTGTCCGCCGCTTCTCTTCATCTCAGACTGCGCGTCTTCGGTTGGGCCAACTTCGGGAATAACGGCGCAACTGCACTGCGGACCGTGAGGCTCGATGAATGATATGCCGTCTTCTCCAATCTTCTCAAACTGGCAACCGGAATCTTCGCCCGCAGTCGGCGGTTTGAGGGCAAACTTGTTATCAGCGAAAAATTCCGCGAAGAAAGTGAACCGAGAATTGCGCCGTTTCCTGAAAACATAATAAGCTAGAGAACAGAAATAGCTTTGCCTACGCCATTTCAAGGAAATCCAAGAAGTCTGTTCTCTTCTCCCTATCGGTGACGTGGGCGCGGAGAGCCTCTTCTTGAGCGGTCAGATCAGCTCTTCTCTGTGCCACACGCGCTTTCAATTGAGTCGTTTTGCGCAGACGTCGGAAGTGTTCTTTTTCTTCAATAGTGCACACCAGACTGTGTCCTGCTCCCGTCATGTCGTTCCCGGCGGTAGGCGAATTGATCGGAACGCTCCTTCGCATTGCTTCCACTTCACTTTCGCTGCTTGTATTCGTGCCGGAGCGGGTTGCCGAGATTTCATTGGCTAAACTGTTTATAAACAAAAACGGATTGGAGATGATTACATACAGAAGCGAACGGCAAGTTCGATGCGCCGGTATTTCCAACCACTTGGAGCCGCATAGTCGTCTTCCGAGGTTAAATCAATCACTAGCGGACTGTTATTCCCAGACATTTTTCAAAATTTTTCACCGTCGAAGAGCACGTTTGACCGAATCTTCAAGAACCGGTTGAACCGCGGTATTTCCTGGAAACGCAAAAAATCAAAGTCCGCATCTTTCGTTCCACCCAAATTTGCACGGAAATCAATTGAATTGAAAAAACAACATCCGCAGAAAGTCGTTTGAAAACTGAAGTTTGCTGAAAAAGAGTTCCAGAGCAGACGTGAGGCGAGCGAGGTGAGGCGAGCGAGGCGAGGCGTGGCTGCATGCATTGTGGCCTCTCGCTCACATCAGGGTTTTCAGGGAAATTCAAAAATTCAAATCTTCATGTTTTGTTTTACTCATTTAGTTGCGTTTTGACAGGAAGCGAGAGATTTGATGACGGTATAGGCGGTATAAGTCATTTTGTGGGGTTCGTGGTCCCACGCGGAAATTGCTATTTTGTCAGTCCGTCTGGACAAAAAACAACGCATGCGCTAAATAAATACTGCGAGTTAGACACTATATCCTTTTCCCGCTGGTCTTACAACGGACACCCACAAATTGGAGTGCTTTTGACTAAAGATGCGAAAATACTTCACTTTGCGTTGTTCATCGTTTACGGATAACTCTGAACTCTGCTTGTGTTGCTTTCGGGTGGACATGGACATTTGCTACTGCAAAACTACGTTCATCAACATGAAAGGTAACAAAAATAGAAGATCACTAGTTGAACCAGGATTGATGACAGTCGTAGAAAGGCTCGGTCTGAATCGAGAAGCCAATTAGCGCTTATCGCTGTCACTTCCAACCTACATGAGGGAGAATAGAGGCGAGGAGAGCGAGAGTCGTGTGCAACGAGAATCCTCCGATGATTCCCCCGACCAGTGGAATCTGAGTGATGACGCTCTTGACCTTCTGCGCGATTTGCTCGAAATCGGGCTTCTGCGGAATCCTTTCTACCGTTTCCACGGTTTCCTCAACGAGAATCACTGGAAATTGCAGTCGATTATCAGAATCAGTCTTCTCAGTGACTGAAGACTCAAATTCC
Organism: Steinernema feltiae; assembly: GCA_007213375.1. Taxonomy (NCBI): domain Eukaryota; kingdom Metazoa; phylum Nematoda; class Chromadorea; order Rhabditida; family Steinernematidae; genus Steinernema; species Steinernema feltiae. The sequence continues at coordinate 6,514 of MQUG01003361.1, forward strand.
GCGGATTCGGGTTCGGAAGGTTGCTGCTCTTCTTCCAAATTGAACGCGTTCATGAAGAATCTCATCAGAGCAGAGAGAACGTCCATTACATGATCGAGAAAACCTTCGGTTTGGTCGGTCAGCCACTGAACGGAGGTTCCGAACACCGAGGCATCGCTGTCAGGACCGAATACAACGTGATTGGGAGAGTCTTGAAGTGTAGCGGTGAACAGAACAAACGAATACAAAAGGGTCACTGCTAGCGACATGCTGATGGCTGAGTGTGGTACAGATGGCGGGGCGCTCGATTTCAATTTGATCCAGCTTTGCATAATTCACCGACCAATTCTGTTTTCGTCATTCGGCGTATACCATCGATTGGCACAAGATTACGAAGGGAAAACGTGACGCGATCCCTGACCGTCCCGTTTCTGTCAAAACATTCCCGATTGATGACGACTTTCGAAAACGGGAGACTAGCGACGTGTGGACGGCGGGACATCACCGAACCGCAGAGTCTCAGAGGACCCATCGGTCGTCTGGGAGGTAGGCCACGGGCGAGGGGATGCCTACTGGGGCGACGGCGACGGCTTAATGCTATCAATGCTCGAGTAGCAATCCAACCTGCAAAAGCAATATCGTTTTGGGACATCAAGTTCCAATTACAACCTTGAGGCAACGTTGCTCAACTCATCGAGCTGACGTCCGCGCCGTCGCCCTTCACCATTCTCCGCGTAAACGCACATCTTGCAGCAAGACAATACCAAAGAATTCTTGAAAAATTGTCTTCGCGAATGTTTATGCACCCCAGGAACAGCTTGTGATCAGACGCAGACCGATGGCCGGGCGTATAGATCCTTCATTCCGCCTTCTATCAAGAGAAAATGGTCGGTCAATCAGTTCCCTGCTTCTTCGCAACGTTCTTCTCGTGTTTCTTGCGATGCTGCGCGTGTCCAGTGGCAGAGGACGCGAAGGAGAACTGCAATCTCCCTCCTCTCCCGACAACGATCATCATCATCCCGGACGAGGTAAGCAACCCGCAGAGCCCCTGTTGCCACGTCTCCGTTTCAGGATCATTTGGCCACAGAAGTCGACAAAGCGACCTTCTTGGATCCCAGCAGCAAACGCAACCAGAAGCGAGTCGCCTTCCTGGGATCGATGCCGAATCGAACGAAGATCGTACCGAAGGACTTTTGGGACGACTGTTTGGTACCCGCCCGTCCACGCTGATCTGCTTTGAGCAATAAATTCTTAATGTTTACCAACCAATCGGTGCTACTAAGAAGCAGAACTGTGAATTTCCGCTCTGGGTTCTTCTTCGGCAGCTTTGTCGTCCACGTGGCACTTTGCGAGAGCTGCTCTGAACTCTTCGACCAGTCGTGCGAGCCGCTGTCCCGATATATTCATCGACAACCGCGAAAAGTCAAATTCCACTCCGGTTTCCATGCATGCGAGTTGAAGACAAACGCCGGCGATCTTGCGGAAATGGTACTTGAGAGGCAGAAGAGTCAGCAGAAGCCTAAACGAGATTTGTAGAACAGAAAGCGCAAATTCGTTCCTACGCATCGGTCGCGTGGAGAAGAGCGCGTTGCATCGTTTCCTCGCCAATGTGGCAGCCTTCCCTCATGGCGGTGATTACGGCGTGAGGGAGTTGAACACGATACGGCCCTAGAAAACCAAAAGGCGTTACAACGCGAGCTGACTGAACGAACCGATCGTGAAGAAATAGAGTTGCTCCAACGCGAGCAGAAACTTCGCGGCGTTGTCCAAGATCTAAACACTCCAATGCATGAGTGAAGGGAACGCTCTGGTCCTACCTCCTCGAACAACTCTCGGTCCTCCCCAGTTGTGACGACCTTCAGCCTCCACCAGTGCACCGCGAAGATCTTCATTGAACGCTTGCGATCCCCGACTTTGCACGCAACGAACAAACAAACGGTCGCAATGTCCTGAAACTCGATGATTCGATTCCTTCGATTCGAGCGCGAAGAGATCAACTCGCCTTCCCATCGAAGTCGGCGAACGAATGCGCAGTGAAGAATCGGTGGAGCATCACCGCAGCGGTGCAGATGGCGGATTCAGGACTGAAAAACGAGGTTGATGGCGGGCGATGAAGAGAAACAAACATCTCGGGATCGGCGTCCTCCGCTTTGTCGAGTGATTCGGCGAGTTTTCGGATGAAAAGAGTCGCCACCTGGCGTTCGCGGAGCTCCTCTTCGGCGTTGAAGTCGTCTGCGAGGCTCGGAAACGCAGCTATCTCTTGGTCGTTGAAGAGGAAGAGCGGAATGTTCGGAACGTCTCTGTCCGAGTGCATCGCTGGTGAACTGAAAAGAAGTGAAGTGAATTTTCGAAGAGTATCAAGAAAATATTCAGCGACCTCACACGCACTCAATTCCGACTGAAAGTCACAAACGCAACAGAAGCAAACAAAGAAACGCGCAATGAAATTGCCTGAACCCTGATTCCCTGATTCGTCGAGAGTTTCATCAGCAGCCGGGCCGCGTGTACTTTGCTGCGTTGTCAGACTTCTCCGCGTCATTCGTTGCTTTCAGACTCAAATGCCGGTCACCGTCAACGCACTTGAGAATTGGGACGATTTCCTCGCCCACAAGTCGATCGCCGACGCGATGAAACTCGCTGAAGACTTCGATTCCGGTGACTTTCCCGGATCGTCCAACATCACAAGCGACTCCAATTCTCGTCCTCCAGTTCACGGCGCCGCAAAGACTTCGCTGATTTCTTCGCCGATCGCCAGAACCTCCGACAAGCAACAAAGTCCTTGGAAGAAGGCGAACTGCCTGACAGCGATTCGGAAGACGAGGATCCAGCAACGGCAAGTTTGATGAAATTTCAGGCGTCGCGACGAGTGCGCTTCTACATCTCTCCGTCCGGAAGAATCCGCTGAAAGGCCGACTTCGAAGGAGCCTCCCGCCAGTGAGCCTCTGAGCAACTTTGGATACGTGGCGGCGAAACGCCCTGCGCCAACAAGTCCTTGCGCTCCACCTCACAAGAAGGTGCGTGAGCCTCTGAGCAACTTTGGATACGTGACGAAACAGCTCGGTTACACCGATGACGCTGACGAAATTGGATCGTCCTATGCCTCTTGGTCATCGCGCATTCTCGCCACGAGTACTCCGCGCTCTTCGTTCATTTCAGATTGGCCGTTGAGCCCCTTCGGCAGCGTGGACTACGCGGACGAATGCGGTGACGTGTCGTTTTCCCGCAACGGGGAAGAAAACGGCTGGATGGAGAATCGCTTCCCGTCGTTCCTGTCATTGGCTTCGTGACCTGTCAGTCTTCTCAGCATCTCCACCGCAGCTAGTCAGAGACCCATCGCTGCTTACCAGAATGCCAGTGAATTGCAGTTCTTCCGTTTGTTCTTTCCTTTTTCTTCTTCTTCTTGTCACTTTCAATTTTCTAAAATAAAAATTCGTGTTCGCTACTGCTCACTTGCTTGTTCGCAGCTCTGCTCTCTTCGACGAGTCGCGTGAGCCACTTTCCCGATATATTCATCGGCAACTTCGTTGTTCAACTGCTCTAGTTGTTTATTGGTGATATTGGTGATTGTTATGCTCGTGCCAAGCCTTTGGGGCGTCCGCGTCGCGCTTGTTGTGAGTTATCGTTGCATTCCCTGCGGGGACACGTTGAATGCGCTCCTAAATCGTTCGTTTTCAGGTCGCAAATGGCGCTGCAGACGGCGATTCGATTGCAACTTCCGATATCCGACATTCGCGTTTAAATTAAAGTCGCATCTGGAGAGGTCGAGCATCGAGGAGTGAAGTGATGCGCCTTTGAACCGTCGTATTCCAGGTGAGTTGATCCGCTGTTTGCAAGATATCACGAGCTTATTTGCTGTTTTAGGCCCGCCTGATCGACTTTCCGATTCGTTCAACGGTATGATTAAATCGAAAGACGACGCCGCATCAGGTCTGGCTCTCGAAAGCGGTAAGCACGACTAGCAGGTGTGTCGTATTGCCTCTTTAATTCAGAAATTCAGTGCGAAATCTCCGTGCTCCAATGTCTTCCGCAACAGTGAATTTGTGGAGAAACGCGCCGGGCAGTTCGTGCGGAAAGAAATCAAGCTGATCGAGTTTATTCATCTCGTCTCTCCGGTTAACGAATTCGCCAGTCGCATCAACGGTGAGCTCCTCCTGCTTTTTCTCAAATTAAAGCGTTCTTTTTCAGCCAATTCCGTCGAATAACTCGCGGACGACCTTCAATGTGGGCAGATCATCGAGAAGAGAGAAATCTGTGATTTTATTCGGATAATGACCTGGTGGAGCCCACGCTGTTCCTCGCCGACCACTACCGATGCAAAGCATGGTTAGATCTATGTGGTAGGGAGCTGAAAGATTGTTTGAAGAACGGTGCCGCCCACGGCTTGCTTCCACCAACGTGAAGAAGGAGAGCCGTCGTGAGGGAATCAGCTGCTGAATTCTGTGTTTCTGATTAATTGTTCCATTGTTGCTTTCTTTGTTATGTTTATATTTTGTCATCTTCCTCCTAGAACAACGTGATCGAATGTCGTTTTAGGGCCCTCTGCAAGTTCTGAACGTATCACATGATGGATGAATTGATCGCGGTGATTGTCAACGATCCCGCGAAGCAGAGGGAGAGATGTGAAGGAAGACTTCCTTCGGGACAACGTCGCGCCTTGTTTGCTACGCTGCCAAGACGTTCTCTGAGTGAAAGCGATCTGTTTCTGAGAGAAGAGCGCGTTGGATCGCGCCGAAATTAGCAACTTGCATGTCCGAGTTGGAACAATACAGAGAAGATTAGCATGGCCCCTGCGCAAGGATGACACGCAAATTCATGAAGCGTTCCACATTTTTTGACGAATTTTACTCTTCAGACTGGCAAAACAGTGGCGATCAAGCGGATTCTTCTGAAAAACGACTCGCAAAGCAAGCTAGAGCTCGTGAGAGAAGTTCTGTGCCTCCAAAACTGCAAACATGACAATGTAGGCGTCCTTTCTTTACATTCTTGACACATTTAATCTTTTAGATCGTGGAACTCTTCGAAGTGATCGAAGAGGACGGCACGGTTTCCCTCGTCATGGAATACCTCACCACGAACCTCAAAAACGTCATCAACGACATTCATCGTCCGATCAACCACCACTATGTGCGCTTTTACTTTGTGCAGCTCTACAAAGGGGTTGATTTCCTCCACAAGATGGATGTGATGCACGCGGTACGGTAGTGGAAGCGGAAATCACACATAAACCTCCAACTTTAGGACCTAAAACCGGACAACATTCTCATCAGCTCGTCGAATAGACTGAAAATC